>LD343773.1:221153-269643 GCA_001465055.1 Ptychodera flava
TATATATATATATAGGTTAACTTAAGTATATATATTTCTTTATTGGGGTAGTGAGTTTATGCTCGTTGACATAAAAATAGCAATATCGATAAATTCACATGTTATATTGTGTTTAGAATGCGAAAGAAACTTTAGTATGAGGAAAAACGCAAATAGTTTTCTCTGGTTTCATGTAAACATTTTTTTTCGGAAACATAGGTCATAGAGCATTTCTTTCGAATTTTGTTGTATTGTGTCATTGGTATCATGCTTTCGTTTAATAAACATTTCAGCTACACATATTTTTGTTACATCAATAGAAATAGCAGCATTTAACTCAGTTCACTCTTGGAAAACATCTTCAAGGATTGTTTTAATGGCAAAGGTTGACCAGAACACCTACAATGATGGCTGTTAGTTAAAACCATACAATGACGTGGACAACTCTTGAACAATATTTTGTTTCCATAGCGGTGGAATTCTTTTATTTGACCTCGCCAGCAAGATCTGAGAGCAAAATAAATAAAGCTACCTCTACATTTAACCTTTGAACTCTGTCATAAATGATTTGGTTTCTGATAAGAGTAGATATTGCTGGCATACATTTTGACGATTGCCTTTACCATTATCGTAATAAGTTTGATATTAAGTTTTACTCCTAAACTTTCAAGTCTTCTCCAGTGACATAACAAATAAACGCCTTTCTTAATTTCTTCCGAATAGATGTCGATGTTACATTTAAGTTACTTTCTGACGACTCTGATGAGATCGGTCTGTGTAGGTTACAATGATTTTTAAACCTTTCATTTTGGCAGATATTAGCGTACGTGTGAAGCACAAGCATTCGGTGAATCCGACAAGAGTGCAGATAGAGGCTACACAGGAAGTTTGTGACCTTGTCGAGAAAGTTCGAGAAAGGATTGACCAGTTCAGTCTGGGTGAGACTGAAATCCAACAAATCGCATCGCCAGGAAGTGAAATAAGATTTTTGAGAGAGTCGGGTGAAGGTCAGTATGACGTTATATCACCTGTGACGTCTATCGTTGAAGTGAAAGATGAAGTAATAAACTTTGACGTTGTCTCATCAACAATGAAGCGGCTGGGAAATCGTAAGTGATATACTTTTTTTGCAAACAACACGATTGGAACTAATTTGGGATAATTGGATTTTCATATTTTTCAAATTTCTCAAAAGCGTTAAAAGCCGTATAGCTGAATGCTGCAATATTGCAAATTACTCATAAAAACAAGTGTGTAATGTAAAAAGAAAAGCAGATGAGATTACATTTGTAGATTAAATCGACATTACTTTACCAACCAATTATCCCAAATTAGTTCCAATCGTGTTAAACCCAAAACATTTTAATTTGTAATTATGCATCTATTGAGATAAGGATCAGGGTGCGGAGACTTGATATCAATGAGTGTTTAAAAAACATTAGAATTATGAGATTATTTGAGAGAAATACGCCTACCGGGGTTTTTTTTACTTATTAAGCTCTGACAATATCCTGCGTCTGTTAATTTTCCATTTTTTTTCTAAATGCCAAATTTGCCCGATAACCCCATATCTGCCTGACATATGGCACAGTATTATTAGGCATAAAATATTGACATATGACGTCTTGTCGTCTTGTAGCTACGACGATATCGGTAACGTACAAAGGGTCGCACGGGGCAGTAAAACTTGACTGTTGGGACAATGACACGGTGGAGACGGTCATCGATCTCATCAGGAAAAACGTGAAGGAGTTTAAATTGTCTCGCAATGTTACGGAAGACATCCAAAACCCAGCAAATGAGATAATTATAAAACCGCTGTCTTCAGACCAGCACCGTCATGTTCAGGGCTTAACGTTAGACCAGAAACTTAAAGAGTTGAAAGAAAGACGCGTACAGTTCTATATTCCAAGCCCTCCTGATATGGGTGAGTTAATTATATTTTCAATTCAGATTTATCAACAAGAAGAAAACAACTGTTATGTGTTAATTTTCAATTAAGCCTTTTGTTCACTGTTTTTATTTTGAATATTTTTTTTCATAATCCCTATTCTAATATAGAAAGGTGATTCTTTGATTTCAGGTGATTTGGCCAAATTAAGTATCGGCCAGAATATTGTTATCTTCGGCGCAGTTGGTCACGGGAAGTCATCAACTATTAATACAATAGCACGGGTAATACAATCTCTTCTCCCGAAATTTTTTTCACTGTTTTCTGCCAAAATTAAAAATTATTTCACTATTCATTCGTTTAGTTTTTAGCAGTTTATTTAAAAAAACTTAAAGTTGTGAGATTATCTTATGGAAATACATTGAAACCACATGAGAAATTTCGGCAGTAAAATACCTAGAAGACTGTACTAAGTGTGTGCTTCTTGAATATATATATATATATATATATATATATATATATATATATATATATTATATATATATATATATGTGTGTGTGTGTGTGTGTGTGTGTGTCTGTCTCTCTGTCTCTCTGTCTCTCTGTCTGCCTTTGAGTCTGTGTGCATGTCTGTTTGCGAAATTGCCTGCTATATTGCCGTGAAGTAAGGTTTTCAGTTATTTTAACATCAGCGAATTTATTCACCGAAACGATTCATGCCAGCCACTGTTACTGTTAATCCTCTGATCACATCTGTAAGTCGGTGACATGCTTCTTTATCAGGATTTCAATGATTCGTCCTTTACAGGCATTCCCAGGTGTCCAAGATTCTATTGCCGAGACATCTGGTGGCATGGCAGCCGGTACGCACGTTGTTTCGCCCCATCCTTTTAAAATTCAAGGCAAAACCTTTAACATCGTCGATGTTCCTGGTGGTGGTCTGCCGCGGCCGACTGAGGGAACTCCAGACGGAAGAAAGCCATTGGAACGAGTAATCGGTTGGATAATCGATGGCTCATTCCCCGAAGAAATGCCAACAGACTACTGGGATAAATCCTACAAAGGAATTAGATGGTTGAAATACGCAAAAAGTACAAAAATCGGCAAAACAGACTGCGTAGTTGTTGTTCACAACGGCCATGCTCCATCTGTAGATGTCCTCACATGTGTGGCATCGGATATTGCTATGTCTAGAGGTATCTGACCTATTTGGAATATTCAGTATTTATACAACGCCTTTTCAGATGACAACAAAAACAGCTGTATATGTGAAATATTGCGATTAAATTAAATATTTGTTAGTATCATTTCTTTATTCGGTGACTTACAATTAAAATAGAAAGAGATTCAATTCAATCACTTGCAATTCGCTTCAGAAAAGCAAAGATCACTAACTATTAGTCACATTCACCAATAACCATTCCTCTCTCTCTCTCTCTCTCTCTCTCTCTCTCTCTCTCTCTCTCTCTCCATATTTTAAAAGGTCGAGGTATACCTGTGTTTGGAATCATAACACACATTGACAAACTGAAGAATGACGAAGAAATACACAGAAAGGTCAAGGAATTTTCTTCAATAGCAAATATTGCTGAGGAAGATATTTACCCATTATGCAATGTTCGTCAGGGTCAAAGGGGAAGAGACCAAAGCGAATATGTGCTTTCCATGTTGCGCTCTATGCTGACAAGATCGAAGCAATACAAAACAAAGAGTAGTGTGGAAGTGAAATAAATCTAAAGTATATAACTCAATCGTAAACAAAAAACCAAGTGAATTATTCAGACAACTCGTAAACAGTACAGTATTACGTCTCGGTGACAGATGTTTGGATTTTCAGTCTTTGACAGTACCTATTTTGGGGTTTATCACTTTAGGAGCTAATTTTGAATCCCATGTAAATAAGGTTTATAACCGGTGTATTTTGTTAAGATCGACATTTTATTTTACAATAGGGTTAGCAAAGGGATGGTGGTCACTTACATTTTCAAGTTATCGGTAAATTGGGCCATTTATTTCTCTAGTGGCAAATTTTGCATGGAAAGCCCTGATTTTAATTCTTGATATCGAAATGGAATAATTTCAAATTTCTTTCGGAATATCCAGGCAAATATTTAAGATTTCCAATTTTCAAGTTGCTATCTACCTTTAAATGGGTTTATGAAACGTTGATTGGCAACAAAATTGTACCTGAGCAGAAAATAGCTGTTGAATGTACACGTTAGAAAAGAAAGGGCGTGTGGCTTTTTATAATCATTTTACGTGGCAATTCATATAACTACCTTATAAGAAAACTTTTCTACAAAGAAAACTTTGGCACTGCAGTCAGTGAAATATGCCAAAATTCTTTTCTATTTATACCCAACACAAATTCGTGAACATATTACTGAAAAGTGATCTAATTGTTTACAAATTGTTTGAATCATAGTGCTCGTATACGTTTCTTGTTGTAGAACTTTTTTGTTTTTGAAAATAATGTCTCTCCTAGGAAGAAAAAGATTTGCAAACTGAAACATGTTTGTTTTTATTTCATCATCTTGAGTGCATTGTGATGTTTACTTACATCTTTGCAGAGAGGCCAAGGGCTACAAAAGGTTATCGTAAATTTTTAAAAATGTGCCAGTGAACAGAAGTGACAATTTTAGTTCTAAAAATGTCACGTTTCTGGCGCATAAATGGAATTTTAACATCTTTTCTTTTCTTTAGAAACAGCAAGACAGTGAATGACTTAAGCAGTTGTTCTGACGCGTATGACTTTTAGACTGAATCGAGCTTCCTATATGTACGTGTCTAAAATACGCGTTTTTCGCTGCGCTAGCATTCCACTCCATAATTCCTTACATATTCTCTTATTTTAGATATGATTTCCTATGTATTACTATTTCATATACCAAGTTTTGTGTGGGTTTAAAAATTGTCACTATATGGAATAAAAATAAAGTTACAGGTCTCCTTCAGGCTTGACTTTACTATTTGTTCTTCATTTCATCACATAAAGAATCGAGCAGCAAGTATTGCAGTCGTAAATATTAAAGTTTTTAAGGGTAACATTAAAGAAGGTGCACCAAATATATAATGAAAGAGGCTAAGGAAGAGAGCACGTTTGGTTGACCGACTGTTAAGACATCATCTGAAAACGAGATCATTTCAGAGAAAGTCATTATGGCCAAATTAAACACAAAGTGAATAACTCTCGTTCTGCAATTTTCCTTTTGCTTGTATATTGATAAGTTTTACCAGCGTTCAATTGCTCTGTTGATGTATTTTCATCCTTCCTTTATCTTTTGCCCGATTTCTTTTATTTCACTTTATTTACCAAATGTGCTTGGCCAGCTTCAAACCTATGCAGGAGACATTTTAAATACGACTGTTGTCATTTTGTAAACATGACGATATCAGTAACTTACAGAGGGACATATAGAAAAGTTGACGTCGACAGCTTATAAGAATAGAAGTAGAGGAATTCAATTTGCCTCTTTTTTAGATCAGGTGGATATGAGAAATTCAGAAAATGAGATGTCAAACGGTTGGCTCTCTCTCTCTCTCTCTCTCTCTCTCTCTCTCTCTCTCTCTCTCTCTCTCTCTCTCTCAGGTCAACATAATATGCATCAGGGACAGATGGTGGCAGGGGAAAGCTTGTATCTTGCGTTCCATATTGAGAAGACCAAAGCAATATAACACAAGAAAGATTGTGAATGTGAAATTAAATCAATTCTGAAACGTAAGCACGAGTAAAGAAGGCTGTTGAGATCGGAAAATTTGAATAACGTTGTTACAGAGGTCATTCACTTTGACGTCAACTTTGCTATAGTTTGGCAATTCCTACACTTGTCTTTTCCCCTATATTGACCAATAAGTCAAGAGCTCGTAAACAAGGCCATAAAATGGTATTATTACACCTCACGTATTATCAAGGTACTGTGATTGGTTGAGCCTTACTCACGTGATATAAAACAAAAAGTGATAGAACATGGCTTAGGTGATACAGCCCTGTCGCGTGCGCTGATATAGCCCTGTCGCGTGCACTGATATAGCCCGCTACCACGTTCTGGAATACCGCGCGTCGTTTCTGTGCGTACGCGTACCACATCATCGCGTACATTTGCTCGGTATTTTCTGTAAAGCAATAGCTTTTGAAAAGATAAAAGAAATTAGCTCGACCTGAAGTAAATGATATTTAGTAAATTAAACGAGAAAAGCTTTAACAACACTATCTTTGATTTTAGACGTTAATTTAAGTTGACCTTCAACTTCATGTAGCATTGCAATCGAGCAACAAATAGAACGTTTCACTGTGGCGAGTCTCGATCAACACTTGACTGCATTCTAAGCAAAGTTTCGAAAACAAAAGTGTTTGTTCGGTGTAATAAAATTAATAACACACGCCAGCACGGGCAAGATCATGATTTGTTGCCCGCCCAAGGGATGGTGCTCATGACGGTAATATTGATGATGTCCGAGCCGAAGGCGAGGGTATCATCAATATTACCGTCATCAGTATTACTCGTCTTCGACTCGTGTGATGCGGCCCACAACCGCACTCGCAGCAATACGACCCCACCAAGAGGTGATATCGAGGGATAACCTCTTTATCATATACCTATGCCCACGTTATTGAATGAATAAATCTCGAATATTAAAATATGATACGTTTCACTGTGGTTTTTCTTGATGGACAACATTTGTTTGCGTCATCTCGCTAAGGCGGATTGATATACTTGCGTCTGACGTAATCAATCAGCTGGCTCGTTGACAATTATTTTACGGTTGAGCAGAGAAATGCTTGAACTCTGTCACCAAACATGTAGGATATCTACCGAAGTTTCCTTCACAGATAAAATGAGGCATCTTAGATGGTTTATTCACTACACAGACACTGCATCGATGCAAGTTCGAAAATTCTTTAATAACTACGAAACTCAGGCTGAACAGCTCACGAATTAATTACTGCATCAGGAACGACATTGTTGACAATGATAAATCCTCAACATACGCATGCAATCGGAAAACTTTTGTTAAAATTTCAATTAAAATCGGATGGACCATTTCAACAAAATCACGAATAAAATCTTTTTAAATTGATATTTTATCTGGAAGAGTCATTAAACTGGCGAGGAAAAAACAAACACGGCAATTTTAAACTCAACTTAAATGAAACTCAACAGTCACATGTTTGAGTCCAACGTGTGAAATCTGGAGAATACGAGCGCGAACGAAATTGGAAAAATCTGGTTTCGGAAGATCACCAGTCCTAGGATCGGAGTTGTCAGAACTCGAAGAATCATATATCACGGCCCTACGACGTTTGCGTGGTGGAGACGTGAACGTGGACGTGGCACCATTAATGGTGGATGAACCCGACGACATGTCCGATAGCACTTTTACTTGTCGTCTGCGCTGCGCGTCTGTGCTTATGCACGGACGGAACAGCTGGTCGGTCATCGATCTGTCAGTGCCCGTACGGTGTGATGCTCTGCTTTTTAATTTGTTCAAATTGGCAGCACTACTAGCAGCTTAATCCGATATCGACACATGTGTTTTATTTAGTTACCCCGCATTTCCCTGTGCTTCAAAACCCTGCCACTTTTGGAGATCGGACATGATATCGTAGTCAGAGTCAAAATCATAGACGGGCATAGGGCGCCACCATGTAAGTAGTCCGGTATGCAAATCAACAGGCCGTATAAGGCTTTGTTATGTAAATCAACAGGTCGTATCACTTTTTCATATGCAAATATTCAATTGAATGAAAGAAAGGCGCGCTGATCATTCCTTTCATATGCAAATCAAGAAGGCGTATCACTTTATTGACATGCAAATCAACATGATAAATCATGTCACTGAACTCAGTACAGACACAATACAGGGCATAGGTATATGATAACCTTGTTTATTCTGTGCAGCTTTGCTCTGAAAGCAAATTATCTGGATAGCATAATTCATTTTCAAGAACCAAGCAAGCGGGCCAACAACCATCATGTAGTATATTAGTAATATATATATTCTTGTGATCGAGCTATTAAAAGGACATAGGCTGTAACTTGCATCAAGTTTTTTCAGTATTCTGCTTCTTGTTATCAACTATAACGTGTCTGACCCTAATCCGTTTGTCATGCTGAAATTTCGATTATTCTTTTTGTCAACGCAGCTTGTATATGTGTAGTGATTATTGTTTATTGTTTATAAATGAATTCCGGTCCGGATTTGAATACAAGTTTCAACAATAACAATGGAATTATTCTCATATAGGTTGTGTTGATATGCTAAATACTTGGCATTAAATTAAAGTTTTGGGATTCAATGCAGAAAGTGTTGGGAAACCACAAAACAAAAGTTCTGAAAAATAGCAAAAAGCCAGCCATGTAGCCGTAACGTTTGCATCGCCAGGTACAGAGCAAATGATATTAAATAGAAATTGTCTAGTAGCTTGTTGACTATTCAAACGTTTGTGCCATGTTTTTGCTACGTTTTACTCATTGGAAAAGAAGCTAAATAAATGCAACAAACAAATGAAGTCCAGTAAGCTTAATTATTTCTTATTCGTGACCCGATTGCAGAACACAACTATCTTTATATAAAATATCCAAATATCATTGTATTCAACACATCTTTTCAGTGTATTCTACGTCAGAGACCAAACAATATATCATTGCGAAACGTACGCCTATTTCAAATACATATTTTATTGTACACTGATTGTCACTAGTGGTTTCACCTGTCCAACCTTTCATTATATTTTCAAAAAATCTGAGCTGTGTTTGCTATTAAGTGTTGTGAATGATATGCTTGTGAACCTTAGTAAAACTGGTGAGACTAAAGCGAGTGTTTGTCTCTCATCTAAATTGCTGGTAGGCGCTGTCATTTTCTGCTGAGAGTGGTAAGGCTCTAGAGACGTGATGGGTAATTCCTCCCGAGTCAGATTTTTCCCATAAATAAACCGACATCCCTCTTTATTTGAGGTTTATGGTATTCTCACATCTGTTTTTTCCAGATAACTTATAGTTTTTAAAGTTTATGATACACTTTATAATGAAATAAAAACTTGTTTCAGTCTAAAATTTATTGTTCAATACCCAGCATGTTAATCAAGTCCCAGGCTGCCTTATTTGTAGTGAATATTATATTTACCCTGGGATCATCAAAGTACTACCACATACAGGCTTTTATGACACAATTTTAATTTTAAAAAGCGACAAATGTCAATACGCATGTTATAGTTGTTGTTGTCAGAGCTTTAAACTTTGACGATTTTGACGAATACCGTTTTAAAACTACCGGGTACGTTTAATACTATCAACTATTTTCCCCAACACTGCAATGCCTGACCTTTTCTGAACCCCTCGATCGAGGCGAGATTAGCAGCCTCTAATTGGCAGTGCACATAGCGTGGACGAAAACGCTGACGCATATCTACGGCATTTTAATGGGAGTGCCGAAGATAAATGATTCGAAGTTGATAAAAATATAGACGCATTGCGTCGCATGGCAGCCATGTCTTCTTTGTCTGCCGTCAAGGTCGACTCGTCATTGTCTTGTATAGGCAAGAAACGCAGAGAACTAGAAATCCATACAGATTGGAAACATTCGAATATTTTTAAGCTTTAGTGCCTTTCTCGATAGCGGAAACCGCTATTTAATGACCTTAATTTGTAAAATTCATATGACTTGAGTGCCATTGCCTCAAACAACAATTGTCATTTTTCTCAATTTTCAAAAGTTAGGGCCTAAACAACAATGTCTGCTGTTTGACTAAGTCTTCGAATTCAGGAGATTGTATGTTATGTATGAGTCCCGCTCATTCTCCGATAATGGTAAGTTCTAAAATATTTCACTTTCGGTTTGAATCCATCTGTTCACGTTAACACTCTTTCAGTCATGCCGAAGTCAGCGTCTGTATACTGCCCCTGAAACCTTTGACCCATGACGCAGTAATGTTATCGTCGAATGGCACGTAATCCCCCTTGCTGTTGTAACGTAGGCTTACTTCCGCATGTTCGCGCTGAAAACGGATGGCAAAATAGATTGCATGATATTGAACTATAGCAGGCCATGGCTTCTTTATTGACACAACGTTCAGGTAAGGTTCCCCAGGCAAATTTATCGCAATGACATTTCTATACCCTCGATTGATTTTCACAGACGTTGATTGCATCAACGTGCAGCTTACCGCAAAGGTACAAGAGGCCACGACGCCATCTTGTTTGTTCTTGTGTCACCGTTTATATGCCGGCATTTTCCGTGAACATGAAACTTTGAAAATCCACGCGTTAGCTAATTTACACACGTACATCCTTGAACCTGGATTATTGTATGTCACTATCGCCTTCGTATGCAAAGTAAGTTTTGTACTCATAAAAGCCAACGTACGTATATCCCCCGGCTCACTACCACAAGTGCATGAAGGGTATGCAGACGTACGGCGTGCTTAATCACCTTGTTTCGCCTCATGTAGGACCCAGACGTTCGACCAAGAGACTATTAATATAATGTTGACTATCCACACCTGTTTTTGAATCGAGAACAAATTGTTTACCTTATATTTTTCCCAAAACGTGGAGTTTTGACATCGGTATCATGCCAAAACTGTTGACACCAGTCCTCTAATTTTAAGGGACCTTTGCATATGGTCTTTTAAGTTCGAACTGTCAAGGGTACAGCTGCACCAAATTAGAGACTCCGTGCCCCAAGACTAGTTCTTCAGCTTTCCTTTGTAGTCATACAAACTTAATAGTCTTATGTAAGGGAACAAACACAATTACCGACAAAAAGGGGATTGGAAAGAACTCATTTTTTCTCGTTGTCTGTGTGCTGTTGCCAATAGGCCCTAACCCTCCAAATTTTGGAAACCCCTCACCGTTGGCAAGTAAGTATTTGTGGCTCCTTTGATATCTTCAAGGAAATTTGCATGTTTTATATATATATATAAATATATATATATATATATATATATATATATATATATATATATATATATATATATATATATATAATATATATATATATTTTTTTTTTTTTCCAGCTGACGATGGTATTATAGGCACACCCAGTTAGGTAGTTACCCGGCAACTTTGCAGAGTACTTTGATGCGTGTCCTGTTGTCGAACTAAACACAAGTCTCTGTTATTGTCTAAAGATTGGTAAGGAATTCACTTAATAAAGCAGGCAGCTCCTCCTCTTAGTAAACTTATGTGCCTAAACTGTAAAGTTTTGAAAGGGGAAAAATAACATAGAGTGTCACACATGTTCTGTTATAGACATTTTGTGGTTGTTTTTCTGTTGGTATTTGAAACATAACTGCGACAAACTGTGTTTGTTACACTTCAATATATTATTACCCCTTTCAAAACTCTCCCATGAACGGTGTAATAGTCGATAATGTTTTGTTCCGGTGTAGGCATATCAGTTTACTTGCTGTAGTTGAGACGCTGCCTGCTGATTTTGGTGGATTTCTTATCAGTCTTCAGACAATAAAACATATTTTTGTTTGCGTAAGTGCCAGGGCGTATAGCAAACTGTTCAGCTAAGTTGCTTGGAAATTATTTCATTTGATGTGTCAAATGTAATCGCGTGAGCTGTACATATACTTCACAACTTCTCATTTTATATCGGCTTCTGACTTTCAACTTTATAAAGATGTAGATTAAGATTGTATATATATATATATATATATATATATATATATATATACGGCATTGAAAGAACTGATTCTATTTAACAAAGTCCATCGTGTATTGCAGATATGGAGAACAAGAAGAGAATCGTCGTATTCACAAAACTGGAATCTTTTCGAAATGCTGCTGAGAAAGTTAAACAAAAGCTGCAAGATGTATTTCATGGAGACGTGCAAATTCTGAGCCATACTGATTCAAATCGCAACACTTGCAATTTAGAATCAGTGACTGCTGTGGTGGTTATAGACGCAAGACAAACAAGAACCCTGATAACTCCAGAAAGAAGAGATAGAAATGTGGACCATTGGGATGAACTGCACATGCTCAGTACGACAGTTACCGATCCTAGAGGTAAAAGCAATTGTATGAAACTCAGAAAACGTTCAATATATTTGTGATCTTTAAATTCTTAATCTAATAATGAATAATGGTGGCAAACAAGAACTCAATAAACCCGTAAAGTAAGTTCTCTGATATAATCTCTAAATAGCGACAAAAGAACAAATTTCCAGTCAATTTTTGACCCCCATGTTTTACCAATCGCTTGCGAAAACTGCACCGTGTTTTATCCATGATCTTTGAAATGGACTTTCCCACTAAAATGAAGATAACTGAATTATATTCATAATTATTTGTCTCAACATTGACGCTGATACACACACATATAACTGCGAAGACAAACATAATAACATGATGACATTATGGTTTTTCAGATTCTATTCTCATTGTTATCTATGGTGATGAAGCGTCGAGATATCTCACAGAAGATGAATATGTTGCCGAGAGATGGAAGACAACGTGGAAATACAACGACGACATTGCATACCATCTTACCTCAAATCAGCGGTGTTTCACGATTTGGGACAATTTTAACAAATCGCAGGCAGATAAAATAAGATCTTTTACTCTCCAAGCCGAACGTCGTACTTACAAGTTTTTTCAAGATGCCTGCGGTGTTCAAGTTGATGGGGAAGATAGGTCGTATTTAGACCGCCACTTCAATGCCATTGTTATTGGGCGCGAACTCTTTGACAGTGACTCTGACCCGCACTTTATCAAAATTGATGCTGTCAAATTGGTTCATATGGACATCATGACCTATTGCACCTTCCAATACAAGCACGACAAGTCACGAAAACCATCCATAACCATATATCAAACCGATGGTGTTGCTGAGCACGAACTCAGTGATTCAGATAAATTCATGCAGACTTTCACCAATGTCATCGAGAATATGAAAGACTGTATATCTTCTGAGAAAAGGGCAACCAGGATAGACTGTGCAATTATACTTGTCCATTCTGAATTCTGTCTTGAAATTGTTTCAACACAGAAGTCTCGCATCTGTAATCACCTAAACAAGGCCCTTGGTAATTACTATACTCCTCCAAATCTTTCGAATATTTATGAATGAGTATGTCTGGA
This sequence comes from Ptychodera flava, assembly GCA_001465055.1. NCBI lineage: Eukaryota > Metazoa > Hemichordata > Enteropneusta > Ptychoderidae > Ptychodera > Ptychodera flava. The sequence continues at coordinate 234,116 of LD343773.1, forward strand.
GCGACATTTCAATGTTTGCGTCACTATTTATTTCACGTACGTTAAATCGCAAATTTTTGTCTCAAAAATATTCTACTTAATACGTCTATTTCTTCAGTACATTTGGCAGTGTATAACAGCCTTGCAACATCACTGGACAACCTCATTCAGTAACTGCATCGTAAAGCATTATCAGTGTAAAGAGTGATGCGAAGCACGGACAGAGATGGATTATTTAAAAGTGACGAGTTTACATTTTTAAAGTCTTAAGAAAATACTGATACGTATTTTAATCATAAATGGAAGTCAAATATAACATACCCGGTTCTTTTATTTTTTTTCAATATAGAACTGAATTCTCTGTACAAATTTTCGGGGGGATGCAAGTACACATCATGGAGGACTATTGATCATAATAATTTCTCATTCTCATTTCATGTTTTTTCCCGGTAGGAAAGAAAAGTAAGTTGTCACCTGAGAACGTCTTCCTACTCCTCCCGAAAGAGGCATCGCTTTCGACGATCCGACATGCATGCTGCAGTCGTAAAGCAGCTGTGATTTCTTGGAACCCATTTGAAAACATCTGGCCAGCAGGGTTGACCAACCAACTAGCCGAGATTGGAGCTATTGTCGCTGCATGGACCAGTTATCCACGCCGCGTATTGGTGGAAAATATTGGTTTCGTGGTTTGGTTTGCGACGATCCCATATGCTAGCTGGAGCTCAACAGTGATTGGAGGAGTCCTATTTCCACTACTTCCACTGCTGCTACATGAGGCGACGAAATGTGATCGTGTCACAAATGAACAAGCTCACGACGAACCTGTCTCTGGTGCATCTGTGGTTAAACAAATCTCTCGTTCGTGCGGGAAATCGATCAAAAATATCGGAATGGTGGCCTGGCTTGTGGCAATCCTATACGCGAACAGCTTTAGGTCAGCAGTAGTTGGAAGACCAATATTTGCAATACTATTACAAATGATATCTGAGCCAAGGAGTGCTGAATCAGTGGTTAATGAACAAGCTAGTGACGACCTTCTTTCTGTTAGTAACGAACGACGTGAAAGCGGCAATGTTGTGGTGTCATGTAGTTCAAAAGTTGTTCTCCTTTGCCACGTCCTGTTTACAATCGGCATATGTCACTTTACTAGTTAGCTAAGCAATTAAGCAGAACGTTGGCGATATTTTCTGCGTTTGTGTAGATACACATGGTATATTGACCTTTTTATGGTCATCATGTGACTATAAGAGTGACAAAAGCAAACTTCGTTCAATGACGATTTGAATAGTTTTGAGTTGTTTACCCCTGCAGTGGATTATAGTGGTCTAAGAGAGTACACGCTCTTATCTTTGGTTGGACTTGCGTGCATTGAAAATAGCCTGTGTAGAATTCATATTGGTGTAGTCGACCATTGCAAGAAGGTCACAGCTGCAATTTTCCTTGCTGATTGATTTTCAGAAGATATTTACCTTAAGACACCACAATGGAAATATATCTGACAGCTTGTTGGGTCAAATCAAAATTTTGTATTTCGTGATTTTCAACGTAAATTATAAAGTGTGTGAACCGGTGTATTTTACATTTTACGCAGCTTATTTGGTGGTTGAATCGGCTACTCTAAAAAGTTATATTGAGATTTTTCGGAAGAAATCCGTTTTTGAATTTCACGGAATTGAAGAAAGAGCAAAAGTTAAACGCTTTGATCTGTTCAACATTTATGTATGGAAACGTTAGTCATTTTGCAAATAAAAAGTCGATAATTATTTTTGTGGATTTACTGTAATTTACTTTATATATGGAATAGTGTACATTGATTTAATATTTGTTATCATTTTCATTTGCATATGACGTTCACAGAAATATTTGATAAAAATTCTAAACTTCTTCTTTCACCTTATTCATGAATGAATTAATGAATAAAAGAATAAATAAATAAAGTAATTATTTATTTAATAGTCTATTTATTTATTTATTTATTTATTTATTCATTGACTACATCAAAGAAAATTAAATTGTTTAAACATTTTTTATTTTTTGTTTATAAATCTTTACGTCTTTGTAAATTTTTTTAAGCATTCACTCATTTATTCATTCATTCATTAATTCACCTATTCATTCATTCACAAACCAACAAGAAATAAGTAAAATCCATGGATAAATGTGGTGAAGTCTACGTTGCCGTGACTAATCTTGTCAATCTACTGCCGTTGCCGTTCACTTCAATAATGTCAGGTGTAAATGTGCTAGATACATGAATACTTATCAATAAATGAATAAAATTCATGTCTTTTAAATTTATTTAAGAAAGTATCCAGACGTAGATAGTGTCTCTTTATTCTTTATTTATTACTTGATGGTGCACATTGTCTATCACTAATCTGTCTCAAGACAATAGACAAAATTGCTAATATTCGAAAAGACGAACAACTGTGTAAGACATGAAAAAGGCCAGCGCAAACAAGAACTAGTTCCAGAATGAGGGGTTAACGACTTTGGTCTCAAGAGCATCAACGGAGGTAGGAGACAGACTCTTTCAACTTTGACCGGGTACCACCGCGGTCAACAAAAGGGCATTTTACCTTCTGAATTCTTAGTACTTTATGTACAAAATTGTCACCAAAGACAGTCATAAAAGTCTTAGGCGGTCGACCGTATTTTCAATATGGCGGTTTTTCACAGGTAGAACACATAAGACTACACATGCGAAGGTATATTGTTAGGTTTTAAAGGAATTTCATACCAGAAATGCCTTTAAAGTAAAGAAGACGTACAAGTTATAAGTTAGGATCGGGGTTACTGAATGAGGAATGACCCAAAAGGTCGCTTGAGAAAGTACAGACACAAAGTCTAAAGTAAATATCAATCATTGAATGGCACTGTCCATCGAAGGGAATTTCGAATGAAACGAAAGCCAGCAGTGATTCATCTATTCCTGGAATCGAATTCGAAAACATTGGACCTCCATGTTACCATGACAATGAATGGGTTATGCAATTATAATGAAACGAAAGCAGTCACGAGTCGTAAATACCTGGAATCGAAGTCGAAACGACAGTTTTATGTAAATGTGCTATTTTTTGTAATTTTCGTGAAACGAAAGACAGTAATAAGTCGTCAATAATTTGAACCAAAATCAAAAATAATAGAGCAGCATCGGAATGAATGGGTCATGTGAACCAGAGCTATATTAACTTGACATAGTTTGATGCAATCAAAGCTATTTAATATACGCAGCGTTCGAGTGCTGCTTTCTGTCGACGTACCATACATACGTGTTAATCCTGGGGTAATGTTACTTCCATTGGCGCTAAAATGCTTCTAGATACGTTTAAATTGTATCGGGGCGTTACTAACACTAACTTTCAGTCTTTCAACTAAGATACCATTTTATTCACTGAAATATGCTAATACTTACAATCATGTCGGAATGTCTCAAAGTGACCTTTGACCTTGTGTTATAAGCTGACAATGAATAATATGACAATTCGTAGTTTCGGTCACAGTAGGAGCCAGGTTTTAAAACCCAGATGTATATAAATATATTCACATATGTATATGCCACGTTGAATGTATTCTGTTTGGTACAGACAGTACCTGTGACAAATGAAAATTAAAAGTGGCTGACATTCAAACATGTAGGGAGCTTTACTGTCTCAGATTTGAACTACTAGACTTCTGTGTTTGGAATAAGGTCCTCCGCACTGTCTGACGGGTGACTGAAGCCGAACAATGGTGGTGATACGACTATGTCCCCGTCAACGTACTGAGCAAATTGGGACAATGCATAGTTCCATGCAAAAACTGAATACAATGTCGTTTAATCTAGAGATCAAAATACTTTGATGAAGTGTAACAAAGGGACAGGAAGACGGGGATGGGAAGGCAAAAGGGGCAACAGAAACTGTTGAGGAGTAGATTGTTATGGGGCCAAAGGGAAAATGTTCGTATGCGTCACCTCGCTTCTTTGTGTTGGGCGATGTGGCGTTCAACGCCCATACGGTCTGAGCACATGGTCACGCAAGCCAAAAGTGTGGTATATGCGGGACTCAGAAACGAAGTGGAAGTTTGCTACAGCAGAAGTACATTGAGAATAACGGCACAAAGAATGTCGAGAAAACTTAAAGGCCGATACTTATGCTTCATTGCTTTTTACATTTTCACTTACAATCGAAAGCAAACAGGAAACGCGGTTGTAAACCACAAGTGCAGAGATCGTGCTTCTCATTGTTGATCAGTTCTGAATTTTCCATAGAAATTTTAAAGCGGCACATCTCTCAAAGTGTATCTGACCTGATTTTTGGGAATCTGCACGGACAACCTAGCATGTAAAGGTCAGCTCTTTAGTGAAACAGATACACATCTGTTGTAAATTACTCATTATTGTCGCCAGTGTCATAGGGTGACAGTAAAATATATCATAAAATGTGCCGGTAATATTTCACTCACCTGACACCATCGACCAAAAATTCTAAACAAGGCCATTTTCCTTCATGGATACGTTTATTACTGAGCAAAACAAATGTATTTTTAAAAAACTAAACAGTGCTAAATGAAGATTACATTTCAGAACAGGTCTACATTATTCCTTCAATGCAATTAAAATTAACTAGTTTGTGTTGGCCATCTACACCTTGAATGTGTTGTTTCGCATGTTCTCTCCACGTTTCAGCGAAAATAAAAAAACATCTTCCCTACCTGCTCAAGCGTATTTGTCTTATAAGAGTTCAAGATACAATGGGTGACTTAAAATTTGGCCTCTTTCCTAAAATTTTGATCAGCAAATGCTGAGAGTTTCTATAGAAAATGAGATTTGCATCAAGATTACTCAAAAAACCATCAGCCCTCTCAATCGTACAATTTATTACATAAAATAACTTCAAGTTCAAGCTGAGCTGCCGACAAGTTGTTTTAAAAATAAAAACTTTTCCTTTCGAACGCGCTGACTGAATTGAATTTGCAAAATTGTCGTTCAATCTCTGCCAATTAAATTTCAACATTTCGTTATGAAACTTGACACAGTAAATTTACTTCAGCTGCACATTTTGTTTCAACTTGTACCTCTTTGACCTCGATAAAATGGACCGCAACATGCACAGCACATATTCATCCCTATCTCTTCCTCCTGACTGACTTGATGCAGGTCCTTCCTGGATATTACACAGTGGATAAATGTTACCCGCATCAATGTTGGCTGCAATCGAAAGATTTTCGATTTTTTCTTGAATTTCCGCATCGTCCTTCAGCTTATCGATATTCGTGATAATTCCAAAGACAGGAATTCCCCGACCTGTGATATAAAACATCGATAATGAGTGGAAATTTTATTGTGCTGAGTATGATACTGAAACCATTCCCATCTGGACTTAGTGGTTGTAATACATTTCGAGGTAAACCCGTCTATGGGGTAATTTTGTTAGATCAACCCATAGGGAAAAGTAGGTATGTGTCGGTCTGTCTTCCTTGGAATGGAAATCTCGTATCAAGTACACTAAATAACAAAACGGTGGTTATTTGTATATGGAGGAAGGGTGTTAAAATTCTCGACATGGTTACTAAATTTATTGATTTTAAAACCCAGCAGTGAAAAGTACAAGCGTCGAAAACGTAATTTTTATATTTGTGGCCAACATCCGAATGTTCAAAATAATGAATGGATTCTCAGTTAAAGCCATTTCGTATGATGTAACAAACTTCTAGAAAGCAAAGTAAGCTTGTACCATCTCCAAGATCCAATGATATGTTTAACCAGGTGTTAAATCATAAACCGATTTTGCTAAAGCGGTCATCAAGTTGCTTAGCAATATAAAGACCTCTGAATGAACAATCGTGTCACTCTTTGTCGGTTCCCGAGAATGGAGCTGGTTTCCAACTTCGCGACTTTTGATCAATCTGCGCGAAAATTCAAATTTCAGATTGAAAAAAAAACTTAAATCTGTAACTCAGAAAATCAACCGACAACATTATTTCACTAACCGAACTTTACGTAAATCTAGGTGCGATTGTATTCTTTTCTGAATAGATATCTTATTTTCGCCGAGATCACAATTCACATAAAGTGCGCACATTAATTCATATGACACTAAATCGCCATGCAAAATGCTATGCATAATTATGACATAAGGTTATGGCGTTATATAATTTGTAACGGCCACACGCGAGTATGGGTTAATTGACATGACCAAAACCATAGGTGTCCTAGACTTAGTCACCGCGAATTAATAGTACAAGGTGGTTTATTCTGTACATTTGTTCCATTGAAATATGAAAGCTTACTTTACGGTAGCTTCCTGTTTTGCCAGAAAATGCAAACAACTGCTCATTTTTAAGTTACTTCAAAATTCCAAAGCCGCATATAGCAGTGTAATATTTTGGACTCCTAAACTAAAACATAAGTGCTTTATATTTAAAAAACAATAGGCAAGAACTTGAAATATTGCTTACCTCTTGCCATTGCCACATCAGAAGCTATACGGGTAATTACGTCTACTTCAGGGGCGTGGCCTCTGTGAACGATAACGATGGCATCAACCTTGCCCATGTTCGTACCGGTAATGTAGTACTTGAACAATCCTTTGAATTTTGATTCATCCCAGTAGTTTGTGGGCAAGTCTTCGGGAAATTTTCCGTCCACAATCCAAGATATTATTTTCCTTAATTTGTCTTTATCCGCTGTCGTTTGTCCCATTGGTAATGCACCGCCGGGAACATCGATAAAACGGAATGTTTTCTTTTTGATTGTGAAAGTATGGGGTGAAACCACATGAGTACCAGCAGCTCCTCCCCCAGAAGTTTCTGCTATGGCTTCTTGCACACCGGGAAATGCCTAGAAAAAAGTTATCAAAGTAGATACACTGTCGTCATTGAAGTGATACCAAAATTAAATATAATAACTATCATAACGTTTTGATCTCATTGCAAAACACCCGGTAGGACACATACAAGCACAGCCGCAACTAAGTTTTGAGTGTTTATTTTTCTATAATTCAACTTTTATCCTCTAGCAACAGATTATATAAAACTTTCACCTCCTGGTAGTCCATTCTGCTTTTGTCAATAGCTTAACTGCAAAGTGGCCACAAATACCCGGCACAAATCAACCGAACACACCACCGATTAGCAATAACATTTCAAGAGCGAAACAGGTGACTTGCTTGAAATGCACATGGTCTTTTTGCACGAAGACAATAAGGTGCGTTGACAACGAATTTGATATCACACACATATTTGAGCATTTAATAGTTCCAACAATTTCTTTGGATTTCTAGTTTCTCGCGACAAACACTCGAGGGTAGATTTTTACTCAATCCCTACGTGGCTGAGCAACAAGTGTGTTGTGGGCGCTCTGTCAAATTTACGTATCGGTTATAATCTGTGATACCTGTTCCCCGTTTTTTTAAACTTTTACTTGGCAATCTAATTTATCCATCAGTAGAAAGCTTGAGTTTAGGATTAGGTTTCCATCACTTCCAATCTCCGACAATAGGTCCATAGCATTCGACTTGGGCTCGACTTTACTATCATCCTTCAAGAAGTAAGTCTAATAAGTAGTTGAGGGGCTAGTATAGATCACTTTGGAGATAATTATCACCTAAACGACCCCCTAGCTCAGTGAAAATATATGTGCTTTCATGAAACACTCTGTGCAGGGGCTCATATAAATCACTCTGTACAGGGTTGGTTGGTACAACACATGTACGTCTCCTAGGTAACAAAAGACCCACTGTTTAAGGTAGAACGCACCTCGGGGACAGACATTCGGACTCTCAAACTTTTACAATTCTCTGCTAATGTACCACATGTGGGGGTTCATTTTAAAGCTCTTGGTAAAAGAAACATTTTCACCGACTTAGTTTTTCGAAATTCAAATTTTTTTAATTTTCTCCATAGAGTTAACACATGGATGGCGGCCATTTTGAATTTCTTATATAGGTAAATCTCGGGTTACTTGTTTCTCTAGTACAAAAATTTGCACGGTGACCCCCTATTTTTATTCTTGATTTTAAAAGAGAATAATTGAAAGATCCCTTGAGGAAAGTTAGAGCAAAAGTTTAAGTCTTTCACTTTCGAGGTGCATACTACCTTAAGTGAAAGTAGACACTCCTGGCATGTTCAATGCATGGCGCGCACAGTGGGAACACACTATTGTAGATGGGGGTGTACGGGTATAGCAATGGCGGACCCTATAGCCAATTGGCAAAAAAGCTGTTTCACGCACAGAAAGGGTGCATGGCCATTATTGGATACGAGCGAGTCTCCCCAGTGTTGCTGCATATAACTGGGAATGAGTGATATTCTTGACAGACAGTATGGAAGATGAGAGTCAAGGGATACTGTGGTAAGTTTATTTATTAAGTACTTCAATCATTTAATTTTGCAACTAGTTTGTGTCCACTGTAAATTTAGTAACATGCCCAGAGTTGCCTCTTAACCTTAACTATCATAAATGACAGGAAAAATACAAATGGAAATAATAGCAGCTGTATAAGGGTTTCTTAGTTTTTTATTTTGGTGATCAATCTTCTGGCGTGTAAACACTGAGTTATTCTATAGGCCCTACCGGTGCACACTACGGGTCTCGAGCAAATCAGTGAGTAGGCTAGGTCGAGTTCAATGTTCTTTTTGATAGCTATTGTCGTGCATGAGACCGATTTTGATGTTTAGGTTAAGAGTCAGTTCGTGATTTAAGTTACCATAGCAGTGGGAAACATCTAACAGTGCCTTTAGATAAACATTCTGCAGTTGTTATGCTTAATTTTCACTGCACGCCAATAAACCTGATTTGGCTTATAAACACTAAAAGCAAAGTTCTCCCCTCCCCTCCAATCTACCAAGTAGAGGATACATTAAGCATTTTTTTAACTGCTGAAGGAAAGGAACTGGTAATTGTAGCTAGCTGGACTTAGAGCCAGAGATAAAACTAGAAGCACCTCTAGCTGTGGGGTGTATTTAAGCAGATGCAGGAAGTCATGTACATGTGACCAGGTCATGATATGTCTAGCAAGGGAGAGAGACTTTGTAACAAATTTGTGATTGACAGTCAATCACTCAGTATGTGATCGGAAAGTTTCTGTATGCACGAAGCGGTCTTGTGTTTTTAGTCAGTTGTTTATGGCATCTGAAGCCAATTGCATGATATTATTGATATTACGAATTGGTTTTCACATAACTTCCTCTGCATACGTTGTCAAGAGACATAGAAGTAATATAAAATGGAGGTGTTTCTTCGTGAGATATGTTTGAGTTAAATTAAGCAACAACATAATTTCTCTGAAATAAAATCACAGGTATTTATTTATTTATTTATTTATTTATTTATTTATTTATTTATTTATTTATTTATTTATTTATTTATTTATTCATTCATTCATTCATTCATTCATTTATTCATTCATTCATCTATTCATTCATTTCTGACTTTCCCCACGCAGATAACACATCCACTAATTCTTTTGTTCTCAATGTTTTCCAACAAATATTAGATTAGCCCTAAAGGGCTCATTTGTAGTTACTTGTTAACTATAGTATTTTTCAACATATAGGTCACAGAAATAATACCTCCTGTGAAGTAAGCAAAGTTGTTCATAATATAGTTTCCTTTTTATCACCTTATGGTGATATGTTTTTGATCTAAGAAATTTGCTCAAAGCGGATTTTTTTGATATAATTATTGAGTCTATCATTTAGAACGACACTCTTTAACTTCCATCTATTGCTAGACCGGCACCTAGTCACCTTGCTTGTCTCGCCAGAGCAGTAACTGTCCGGCTAAGCGACTGGTGCTTCGATAAAGTTTGAGTGCAATGTGCGATAGTGAGCGTACGAGCGTGAGTGCTACACGAATTCTACAGAGTGTGGAGGGGTCGCAGTCAGAAAAATTATAACAACTTAGCTCGGTTATTGAACCAATCTTTTTTGAGATTTGGGATGTGGCCGAGCGATTTTGTCTGTGGCTTTTCCGCTAGTTGACTGGGTACCAATAGTTGTGAGTTCGAACCTGATTGAAACCCTGTATTTCAGACGCTCTCTAGTGCCATTACAAACGGTCTGGCCGTTAATTGACTTAAGCCTCTTATGTAAACAACTGATTGACAAGGACTTCAAACTTCCGAAGCGACCTGTTTACCACCAGAAGTAATATTCACTTGTATCCAGTAGTTATCTAAACTTGAGAAGGGATGTTTTCTTGTCGTGGTATGATCAGAGATGCGTATGGGCATGCGGAAAATGGTCAGGAAATTAGGCTTACACCGACATCGCACTCGTACTACACAATGGGCCTCCATGTTCTGTACATGCACAGTTTCAATCAAGTTGAAAATTTACCCGGTTTGAAACATAAGAGTCAAAAAGTTAACTCATGGAACATTCTCGAAATAAAACTTCCATAATGAGTGTAATGAAGAATAATGGCGCGTAATTCTGTAGTTGCAACACAATTCAAACACAAGCTCAAGGGGAAACTCTGCATGCCCCTCATGCATATTTATGACCTGGCGTCATTATGAATTATTTATAGCAACTCAAACCCTGCAAGGTTCACAGGTCTGTGGGGCAAGGCGTTCACTCCACGATCTAAGCACCAGCCTACCACCTAGCCTTTCACTCTGCTGAGGTTCATTCCTTCAATTTATTCTGTTTTGACATTTATATGATCACAGACTTAAAGCAAGTCTATTGCCTCAGTTAGTCATATCATAAAAAGTACATTTATATAGCTTCTGTAAAAATGTACACAGTTTTCCACTCATACGTAGTACGGTCATTTGTAGATGAGCATATATAACAAGAAGTACCGGCTGTTAGTTGTAAGTCTCGATAATACAAATCTCAAATATCTTACAACATCATAAAAATAGATATGTAGCCTTAGGAGTGTAAGAAGTTGTGATTATTATCTGTATATCACTTGATGTAACAGAGGTTGTGTGATAGAACAATGGTTTTAAAGCCGCTCGAAAGCAACACTTACTGTTATCACTGAAAGATTCATATTTCCTTTTCGTTTTCTACAGTATTTGCGATTTCTGTCACCATTTTTAATGTGTCACCCAACTGGTTATTTGTTTATATGTTTACGCAATTAGTAAGCTACAGACTGGAAAAACGTCTGGTTCAGATTATCTTGCAGCTGAGCACTTTATATTTGCTAGTCAGAAAGTTTCTGTTTTGCAAAGTATGTGCTTAACAGCTATGCTTGTTCATGTAGTTTGCCCTAGACGACTTTCTAACACTATCCTAGTTCCAATTATCGAAGACAAAATTAGTGATATTACAGATAAAAACAATTATCGTCCTGTTGCACTTTCCACTATTGCTTCCAAAATAATTGAACTTGTTTTATTGCGTCACATTGATTCTTATCTGGGAACGACTGATAACCAGTTTGGTTTTAAGTCACGACATTCCACTGATATGTGCGTCTTTATTTTGAAGGAAATTATCAATTATTATAAACAACATGGTAGTACTGTATTTATTACATTTATGGACGCCTCTAAGGCTTTGACAGAGTGAACCATTGGACGCTTTTCAAGAAATTAATTCAACGTAAAATTTCCATTTACCTTGTCAGATTTCTTGTCAAATGGTATCGAACTCAAATTATTATTATTCGTTGGGGTACATGTTTATCTGAGGGTTTTACTGTCACTTACGGTGTTAAGCAAGGTGCTATTTTATCACCAAAGCTCTTTAATATCTATATTGATAATTTGGGTGTTCTCTTATCAAACTTCAATGCTTGCTGTAATATTGGTGGCATTTATGTTAATCATTTAATGTACGCGGATGCTATCTGCTTGATTAGTTCTTCTGTCAAAGGTACACAAAAGTTAATAGATCTCTGTACTCATTATAGTGATACTCACGACATCATTTTCAACGGTAAAAAGACTAACTGTATGTGTGTTTTTGCGAATCACAGTAAGATTCGGTGCATTCCATGTGTGTATCTGAACGGGGTTAAATTAACCTTTGTTGTTAATAAAAAACATCTAGGGTTCATGTTAACTGACCATTTCAGAGATGATGATGACATTGAGCGGGAGACAAGATATTTTTACGTAGTAGCGAATATGCTAATGAGAAAATTCCACATGTGTACTTTTCATGTTAAACGCATTCTATTTAAAGCATACTGTGATCAGTTGTATGGGGGACCAGTATGGAATAGCTATTCTGCAAATGTCTTGAGAAAATTGAAAGTTGCTTACAATAATGCTGCACGACTGTTATTGGGTTATGAGAAACGGAGCAGCGCGAGTCCAATGTTTGTATCTAACAGATTAAGCAACTTTGATGCTCTTCTGAGAAATCAGATTACATGACAGCCCTGCGCCCACACAGAACTTGACGGGGCTCAGAGTGTCGTTTGGGCCTGAAACGACGTTCTGGGCCCCGTCTATTAGTTATGCATAGTTTACTTTACTACTTTAATCGGAGGCGCACTTGACACCTTTTGATCGTCTCAGCAAACGATCGGCTGTTCCAGTTATACGGTAATCACCCGACTAAGACTTATCAAGTGCAGCGCCACTGCCAGTTGCGACGCGTCGACGGCCACTTTCACCTAATTACATATTCATGACATCATCAGCAGATTTCATCAAACGCTAGATGCTCACGCTTGTCTGTATAAAGTGTGAAAGAGGCTCCCCACCTAACTATCCAAAATGTTTTTGTGTCGAGTTTGTGTTTGGTTCGTTTCAAAAATGTGTTCCTACATTCCTTATCCGATTGTTTGCGTTAATAAAAAATGTTTGTTTCGCCTCGGATATTTGTAGGGAAGTTTGGATTAGTGTGTACGGTAATGTTTTGTTTGTGTGTGGAAAGCTTATGGCGAGACGCAGCCGGACCTATGGTGTTACAAAGTTGATAGAGTGCCCCTTTGACGCTTGCGTTTCGAAACCCGAGTGTGGTTTCTCATCAGTCGCAATGTAGATTCTTTCCTTAGTTTGTGTTTGTGAATATTTATTTTAATGTGTTTTAGTGATCTTGCTCATCGAATAGCGAGGCAAGAATATCAATGTTTGGGTCTCGTTGTGAGTCTATTTGGTGGTCTGGTTTGTTTGTTTTTTGTTTCTTTACTTCTGTGAATTTTGTTTTGACTAGTGTGTCTTTTAGGTTTTTATTTCTCTTGTATGCAATGATTGGTGATTCTGGAAATAGATTCCTTAGAGTTGAGTCCTTCTCCAGTTCAGCCCAATGTTTCAAAAGAATTGCCTTAAGATCTTTTGTTTTTATGTAGGGGCTGTAAGTTGTACTGAAGATGAGTTTGTTTGCTGTTTCCTTACGTGTAATTGTACGGTTTGTTAGTGTGTTACGAATACTGTGGTTTATTTTATCTGTTATATTCGTGATTTCGATGTTTTTGTATTCTCTGTTGAGTAGTTTGTTTCTAAAGAAAGCGACATTTTTAGTAAAGTCGTCATTGTTGTTACAAGTGCGGGCGTATCGAAGGATTTCACCTTTGATAAAGCCATTAAATGTTGCTGTCGGGTGACACGATTGTCTATGTAGAAATTGGAATGTGTCTGTTGGTTTAGTATGTGTTTTGATGTCGAGGATATTTTCTTTGTGGTATCTTGCACCTTTGAAAACTACTACATCAAGGAATGTAATTTCTTGTGTTGAGTTTTCGTATGAAAACTTAAACGTTGGGTGCATTGTGTTGATTTTTTAAATGAAGTTAGTGAGTTCGGTTTGTGTTCCCAGAAAGATTGCAAAGACATCATTTCTGAATCTTTTCCAGAAATGAATGTTATTGCTGTTGTTTACGATTATTCTCTTTTCAAATTCATGAAAAGCAATGTCAGCAATTTCTGGAGACGCATTCGATCCCATGCTGCAACCGCGGGTTTGACGGAAGTATTGCTTGTTAACTTCAAAACTGTTGTTTTTTAGTGAAAGCATTTCTATTAAGTCTTCCGTTGGTGGTTTTTTGATACCGTAATTTGTTTGAAGCGAGGTTTGTGAGTTTAATGTTTCACTGACTAGCCGAATCGCTTCGTCGTGAATTGTGTTTGTGTACATAGATAGTACGTCGAGTGTTACAAGAAATGCATGTTGGGGGACATTTGTTTTTTCAATTTCTTGTATGAAGTTTGTTGTGTCTTTTAAATACGTTGGTTGTTGCTGGACCAATGGTTTTATGAAGTAATCCAAGAATTCTGAGATTCTGTTAGTGGGACTAGAGCAGCCGCTAATTATTGGTCTCCCTGCAAACGTTGAGTTTTCGGGCGGCGGTTTGTGAATTTTAGGTAGTAAGTACCACTACGGATTTTTATGTTTTTTGGATCGAGATACTTATAAGTATCATGGTCGATGTGTTTTTTCTCGTACATTTTGTTTAATAGTTCGTGTACTTTGTTTACTGTTTGTTCTGTGTCGTCATTGTCTAGTTGTGTATAATACTGGGTGTTGTGTAATTGTCTTTCGCATTCGTGTACGTAATCTTTTGTGTTTACGATGACGATGCCTCGACCCTTGTCGAAGGGTTTTATTGTAATTAGCCTATTGTTTGCAAGCTTGTTTATCGCGATTCTTTGAATTGTTTGAAAGGGTATCTCTAGAAGTGCGAGTTTTGTCGCTTCTAGATAGCTTTCGAGCTTTGTGTTTTCTGTTGTAATACTGATCACTTGTGTATAGCTGAGACTATACTACTGTTAAAAAGAAGTTTAACACCTCACCAGCACGAGGGGTCATAAAAAATTATCGAAAGAGCCCTTTAGACCAACCAGGTACAAGTTTCCCGAAAGGTGTCAAGTACATAGGACTAACCAAACATTTAAGGAAAAACAGCAGGAACAATGAAATTGGTTGATAAGCCATAATCCCAAATTGGTCAATTTTTGTGTGGGCGCGGGGCTGGAATGTAAAAGCCTGAGACAAAGACTTTTAAAGAGTAGCAATGCAATTGTACGAAGTGTACGTAAATCATTGTATTTCAACTTAGAGATGGTAAAACACTGCAATAAGTTACTCTTTGTTTAAATGTCTGTTTAAAAAGAAACCCATTGGATTATGTATGTAGATATAATCAATTTTCAACTTTTCAACCATAATTTAATTTTGTAACTGAATTTTCATACTATTGCCTTATTTGATTTTTATATGGACGCCTAAGTCCGAAATAAAGATATAATAATAATAATAATAATAATAATAATAATAATAATAATAATAATAATATAATAATAATAATCAATAATAATAATAATAATAATAATAATAATAATTATTATTATTATTATTATTATTATTATTATTATTATTATTATTATTATTATTATTATTATTATACCATGTACTTCCTACATTCTATTGTCATCAAATAATTGTATCATTTTACCCATGTATCAAAACATTTCGTTCATTGTTGTCCACTATTTTTACTCTGATAAAAGGAAATATACTATGTAAGTCCTATTGCTCAAGTTCACACTTACATTCAGTTGGATGATTATCGAATTCGACTTCCGAACTTTTGGCTTTCACAGCTCCAAGCTCTTCATCAAACTTTAAGGAAAGCTGGCTTCCGTCTTTACTGCGAGTGAAAATCTCCACCGTATTTATCTCAATGTCTTTCCCTTCGAGGCCGAAATCGTCAGCATTGCTTTTTATAGCTTTGGCAAGGTCAAATACTGTTTCCGAAGCACTGAACTTGAATGGCAGAGCATTTCCTCTTGTCCGAGCATATTTCACCATGACGGTTATGGACTCCCCTGACGACATTTTCTCACTATTAAAGATGAACAGAATCTACCGGCCACCTGAATAGACT
This sequence comes from Ptychodera flava, assembly GCA_001465055.1. NCBI lineage: Eukaryota > Metazoa > Hemichordata > Enteropneusta > Ptychoderidae > Ptychodera > Ptychodera flava. The sequence goes on from LD343773.1 coordinate 249,876, forward strand.
GAGTGGTACTGCGACGACTGCATGCCGGTGCAGTGCTTTTCCCTTGCTGGGAGAACGCATTGATATTTAAATACTAGTTTGTGATACGTTTGTGCCATAAAGTAACTTGGAGTAAGGTTACGGTTGTGACTCGGTCGTCAACTTTTGTGTCGAAAAGGGCAACACAACTGCCGTGTTAAGCTGTTAGAATCTATCAAATGAATATCTAAAAGTTGAATTTAAGGTTTACGTGTGTTAAGTAAGCATTGAAGATATATATATATATATATATATCACGTACATTTCTACCTTGCATCTATGCAGTGAATTAAAATGAATTATGCTGAATGTCTGCAAATTCGCCTGTTTAGGATGCCGCCAATTTAAAAGTTCTTTATATTTACAAGGGTCAAGATGCTTTTGCGCCAACATATGGCTGTTGCAATGAAATATGCGAATGCAAAAAGCATGCAGCCCATTTTAATTTTTAAAGTGGCAAGAGTTATGTCAGTAAGAGTAATGTCAAGATGGCAGCTTCTTTGGGCAATAATAATTTTATGGCGAATCCTTTCCGATAAACGATACAGGAAGAAATGAAGACCAAATTTCAGATATGGAAATAGGGCAATTTTAACATAGTAGATAATTGTTAAAATTGATTATGTACAATACCCCACAGGAGTAAAATCGTTTGGCAATAAATCATTATTTATAGAACGTATTATCGAATTTTAAAAAAATCAGAAAGTGAACGTTTTTCTTATTCGAAGGGCTTCAATTAAGCCCCACAAGTGGTAGATCATAAAAGAATTGGAAAAGTTTGAGAGTCCAAATATCTGTCCCTGATGCGCATTCTACCCTTAGGCTCTGACTTATGGCTTCAACAGTCATCAAATTTTCAAGTCAGGACATATCACCCTATCACCTTACCATGATAGCTATCTTTAAGAAAAAATATCATTGTAACAAATATTGGCGCAATTATTTACAAGCTCTTTGGGAACCGTCATTATTTACGACCTGGGGGTTTGAGGAATCTGAGGGGGGTCATTCAAAAATTGGAAGCTACAAGGGTGTCATTCAAATTTGGAGAGAAAGAAGGGGGTAATCAATTTTTTGTGCAAAAAGAATTGAAATACCTCTCAGATTTCACCATTGCATGCGAGATGGGGGACGCCCTTCTCGTGCTTCACCCCTGGGGTGTTCCAACAGTTTTACTCAGTAAAAATACAAAGTCATTGTACACCTCTTAAAAGTTTCCTCGGAAGAGAGGGGGCAACCGTTTTGCAGCCTCCCGCGTGTTCTCGCCATACCTTCAAATTCTACCCTGTCAGATATCTTAGTGAAAACTCGGTCATAATACTCATCCAAAGTAAAATTAATATTACTACAATGTATATGTTTGGATACTGGTTATAGCGTGAGCTGTCATACACAACCATTCTTAGTTTTCAATTCCGCCGGTCGTTGATGGTAGGGGAGTGTCATGTGTCACAGCTTTGGAAAAAGGTGAACACACATTTTAAAAGGTAACGAATAAACTTAAGATAACAGGCATGCATCAATTTTCACAACCCAACGGTTTCTATTTAACTATTGAGGACTTACTAACAGTTAAAGTACTATTCACAAGTCATGCAAAGTGCAAAGTTCAGAGGGTAAAGTTTACATTATACATCAGGCGAATGTTGTCTTGCATGGAGGTCAGGCTTCATCGGTTGGCGTGCGAGAATCTGCCTAAATTTATCGTTCTTCAGATGTATGCCAATATCTGGTGAGTTTTACATCTCATCTTATAGTTCACTTTAAAGACAAATTTAATCCAACAAAAGTCCTTATGAGCTGAATGATTTATATGTGGTGACATTAATATCGCCATTTTGATATGTGATGTCCACCGGGACAGTTGTTGTGTTCCTTTATTGTCGTAAGTGTTAGTTAATACACTGCAGCTATATTGAGCGCAGCACCATGTTGTATATGTATAGGTGTAGCTCATAAATAATACGTGGAGATTGCTTGTGGTTGGTGTTTCTTAGCGAGGAGGAGGCCATGGTATGAATCAATGGCACTTTTGATCAATATGCTGGATGTGATCTTGCATATGGATATCTCTTCTCTTGGACTTTGCTTTATTAATAGGTAATGAGCGTATCAACACGTTAGATATAGAAAAGTGTAGGTCGCGTAAAATGAAGAAATCGAAGATATTTGCTTCGTGTTTAAGAAGAGGAGACCATGACTTAGAGTCATGGAATTTTTGACCAATGCATTGCTTGTATGATCTGCATCTAACTATCTATTCATTGCGTTTCTTGACACAAGCTGTCTTTGGCTTGTTATCATGTAAGAAAATGACAGGTTGGCTGACAGTTCTTGTTTACAGAACACACCTTTTTCAGGCCAACTTCCTGGGAAAATAGTTTCATCAATTTGCAATAACTTACCTGGAAGTAGATAGCTACTAACTCCATCACAAAACGATATGTTTGCTCTGAATTTCAAACCTCACTTTTTATGTTCCAATTAGCATGATAACAAATACTTTAACTACTTGTTCAATCCAATCAGGAAAAATATATGACAATACGACCTAAAAGCAGTGCGTGAGATATTTTGTGTGAGCTAAACAATTTAACTTCATATATCTTATTTATCAGTTGGCCCAGATACAGTTGTAGCCACGATATCATAAAGCCATCTGATGGTCGAATAAGTCAGCACGACATGAAGTAATTAATTCATCAAAGAAATACACAGAGATAAACTTTACATTTCAGCTTGTCCCAGATTTATTCAATAGTACACAACGGAATACAACAGTGTGGGTTGTGGGTAGAACAGCCCACGCAAACTTTGTCTTTTTGCTAGAGAGCCTCGTCGTTTGAAGTCACATTCAGCATTAAAATCTGTGACTGATGCTCCAGTATCTACCTACAGATTGGCCGAAAGTTGTAGCTTTGAAATCGGACGTCGCCTGCAGAATAGACGAAACAGCTTATTTACTCTATGGCTTGGTCAACAAAATATAGGACTTACGGTAGCAGTGCCGACGCTGACTTAGTAGTGTTTACAGTGTAATAGCTATGGAAAGCCATGACTGACTTAAGTGATCTAATATCATGTTATCCTAAGCATTATCTTTTTGTCCTAGGCATTCAATATGTTGTGCTGGGCATTCAAAATAATGTCCTTGGCATTTATATGTTGTCCTAGGCATTCTATATGTTGTCATAGGCATTTAATATGTTGTCCTAGGCATTTAATAATTTGTCGTGGCATTTGATATGTTTTCCTGGGCATTCAAAATATTGTCTTGGGCATTTTATATGTTGTCCTAGGCATTAAGCATATTGTCCAAGGCATTTGATATATTTTCCTAGGTATTTAATGTTTTGTTCTGGGCATTTGATGTGTTGTCTTGGGCCTTTGATATGTTGTCCCGGCTATTCAATATATTGTCCTAGGCGTTTTACATATTGTCCTGGGCATTTAATATGTTGTCCTAGGCATTTAATATGTTGTGCAAGGCATTTAGCATATATTCCATAGGCATTTGATATGTTGTTGTTGTTGTTGTTGTTAATATGTTGCATAGTGATCACCGAAGGTACTCACACTTAGTTTGTCTAATTCTTCATCGGATATCGACTAAACTGTCTCTGGATTGATCTTTTGCTCTAAGAATTAAGGAATTAGTGTCATCAGCGACAGGGATCGCAGAATGCTTTCCATGCGCCGGTGGTGATCACACTTGTAAAATAATCGCAATCATACCAATCCATAATCCAATAACACTAGGTCAGAATTTGTAAGACAATAGTTGTAAACATAGACACAAAACAGCACAGCACAGACTGTAAATAGACGGTACAAAAACAAAGTCAAATTCATGAAAGAAAGATATTTGGACCTCTGGCCAAAAGACCAAGAAGTGATGTCAGGTTTCGAAAATAGTAAGCGCATCCTTGCCCCACATGTGGCCCCCGCCATATATCAATCTGTAAGTCAGATAGGTAGTGGTCACTAACTAAGGCCCCATGTCACCGATGCCATCAGTGATCATTTGTCGAAGAGAGATATTGTATTTATCTACCAGCTTGCGATACCTGCCACAAAGCGTTTGAATGTAGAGACAAGTCTTGCTCTGGTGTAACCTTGATTTAAGAGTTTGTAAGAGAGATGGCCTCGTCTCTCTACAAAATCACCATATGAACTACATGCTCTTGCATATCGAATTAGCTGGGAAATGTATACCCCACAAGCAGTTGAGAGTGGAATATTACTGATGAGGTGTGGAAAATTAATTATACTAAAGTTGAAATCATCTCTCTTGTCATATAGCCTAGTAGAAAGGTGACCATTGGAGTCAAATTCAAGTAAAATGTCCAGATAAGAAGCAGAAGAGGCCGTTTCTGTAGTTTCTTTAATCTCCAATTCTGGAGGATAAATCATAGCGAGATATTTACTGAATTCAGAGTTATTCAATGAAATAACATCGTCTATGTATCTAAATGTAGGGTTGAAAGTACGAGCTACAGAGACCTTTTTCTGCTTGATAAGGTTCTGGATAAATTCTGCCTCGTATGAGAACAGAAATAAGTCGGCAAGAAAGGGAGCACAGTTAGTGCCCATGGGAATTCCTATACACTGTTTGAAAATGTGTCCTCCAAATTCAACAAATATGTTGTCAATGAGGAAATCAAGCATACTTATAATGTCTTTCTCGGTATAAAACACTTTAGCGTTAGTAATATTTGTAACAAAATATGTAGAATTATACCCTAATACCACATATTTGTAACGGCGTGAACCGTTTTTGTAGAAAAATGCTTGGTTGATGATGTTTTTCAAGCGTTCTTTCAATTTATTATGTAGTATTGTGGTATACAATGTGGAGATATCGAAAGTTTCAGTATATGTTATTTTTTGAAACAGATCTTGATTTCAAATTTTCCAAGAGTTCCTTCGAATTTTTTAATATCCACATTTGATTTATACCACTCTGAGAAAAGACAACATCACAGTATGCTTGAAGTCCCCGTTTAACAGTACAAAGAACAGAAGTCAGTATCTTCGTTCGATAACTCTGCTGTTGAACATTTTGAAGATCCTGCGATAAACCTAGCTTTGTAAGGTGTTTTGTGGAGCTTTGGTATCCAGTATAAGCTAGGCAACTTATTATGGTCATCCTTTGTTGTAATATTAAAATTATCCATGAATGACTTATTGTTTGCCAAAATTTCGGATTTGTTGAACATCGATTGTCTGTAAGTGGAGTTGGTAGGGGTCTTAATTACACCAAGTTCGTCTATAAGACATTCAAAATAATACCGCTTACAGACAAATACAATTTTATTGACAGCTTTATCAGCAGGGACGACAACATATTTGTCATGGATATCATTCAAACACTTAACAGCATCAGGATCTTTAAATACAGAATAGGGTCTTCTGCAAACATGTGATCTTAGTCGACCAATACGGCCACGCACTATTTTCTACATCCTCCCTTTTAGCCTATTTCCTTGCATATTCTTCAACAGAGTCCATAATGATCTTAAAATTATGGTTCCAGTTGATCCTGCGAGGTTCTCTGAACTTGGGTCCACAAGATAATATCTTACGAAGGTGGTGATGTTCAACCAAGTACAGAGCACCGGTGATGACATGGCCAACTGGAGTATATTTGAAGGGAGATGTAGAGCAGTCACAGGATGCTGGTGTTTGAAGGAATTCATCAATTTTTAAGTGCCGCAATGCCTTATTGTAATTGAATATTTTATTGGAGATTGTCTTGGTGTATTGATATGACAGAATAGGTACAGACTGGTTCTTAAAGTATACAGGTATAGTTGATGTAACCTTTTTGTTGTGAAGTATATTGCTGATATTAATGGCATCAATTCCTTTGTTAGTAAATGGAAGATGTATGAAATGACGATGATCATCAGCAGCAATGGGCCATACGGAGGCCTGGCGCACCAGGCCTCCGTACAACTGTGTATGGCTAATGTATTTAATGTATTGATCTGGGCATTTGATATGTTGTCCTAGGCATTTGATACGTTCTCCTGGGCATTCAATATTCATTAATTAGCAATCAGCTGTTACTGAAGAGACAAGCCTGTAGGTAATTAAATAGGAAACTTGCTGTTAGTCCCAACGGACACCGTCCGGGGGGACTTATAGGTACGTCTGTGCATCCGTTCCCCCGTCCGTTCATGCAGAATTCACAGTGATGCTGGGAGCAATTCCATTCAAACTTAATATATTGATCACTCCATATAATATACATATGCACAGTGATTTTTTTTCGATCGGGTCCAAAATGGCGGCATTGCAGCCATTTTGTTTCCTGTATCTGATGATTGTGTGTCCATTCACGTAAATTTCTCAGCAATGCCAGGGGCAATTTCATTAGAAATTGATACATATGTTATTCCCTATGTTATATATATGCATGCCGATTTTTGTAATGTTCAAATAAAAATGGCCATGTGACGGCCGTTTTGTGTCCTGTATTTGATATCCATCCACAGGGTTTCTAGGATTAATCCACAAGGGCTCAAAGAGGGACAATTAAGAGACAATGAAGAAAAATGCTATGTCCATGCATAGGGGTTCATTGGTGTTTAAAGATACGTAGCAATTGCTTATTTGCATTTTAATTAATTTTCGTGATTAGGCTGATACGTCATGAAATAGTTCAACACATTTCATGAAACTTGGTACAGATGTTGAACTCACATTGCTTTAACAGTGAATAAAGATATTTATCTGTGTCATGTTAACAAATTTTTAATTTGAATATTGTTACGTGGCAGAAAATGAACAAAGGGGTGAACTCAGCAGTTTCCGTGTAAAACGAAATTTATTACGAAAAATAAAACTACTTGCTGAGTCAAGGATAGGATACAAACTTTAAAGGTGTACAGATTACTTATCTCAGCTGGGACGGCAAAGCTCCAGTCTCAGAGTTGTAACAGTCAGTCGGATGAATGAACTATCCTTTAGCTTGCAGGCTTGAAGTTGCACTAAGTCCACAGTATAAATCCAGTGTGGCAGTGAAGGTTTTAAAAGTCTTGAAATTAATACTGGTGGAGTTTCCAAAGACTTGAAGTAACACACAAGAGACATGATCCCAAAATGTCTGACTGCAAGCTGTGCATGTCCCTACCTATACCCATGTGCTTACATAAGAGCATATAAGAACAATCTAGAACTTTTATCGACATGCTAATTACTGTTCTAAAACCAGCTCTCCTGCACAACTCAGTAAATTTCCAGAACATTCCAAACATGATTAATTGAATTCAAGGTTTTGAGGTCATTAAGGGCAATGACCTTGAGAATGTTCTTGACTAATCGAACTCAAGTCATGATGAGTGTGGGGGAAAATGACCTACATAACACTCCCCCTATTCAAAAAGAAAATAGTTCAAAGAAAAAAAATTATTTTACAAATGTGATATTAAAAGTGTGAACAACAATAAACTCTAAATACGAGAGAGAGACAGTCTGCAATTAAATTGTCTCTGCCTTTGATATGTCTTATATCAAGATTTAACTTTTGTAACATTAAACTCCATCTTAACAATCTCTGATTTTTGCCTTATAATTTCTGCAGAAAAACAGGGTTGTGATCAATATAGACGACTTTTGTCTGATTTGAAGAAGTAACATGAACTTCAAAATGCTGTAAAGCTAATATCAAAGATAAACACTCTTTTTCAATGGTAGAGTAGTTTCTCTGGGATTTGTAAATTTACGTATAAAGTAGCAAACAGGATGAGCTATCCCATGACTATCCTCTTGCAATAAAACAGCACCAGCAGCCGTATCACTAGCATCTACAGCTAATTTGAATGGCAAACTGAAATCTGGTGCAGACAACACTGGAGCACTTTGCAGTATGGCTTTAAGTGTATCAAATGCCTGTTGGCATTTCTCTGACCAAACAAACTTTACTTTTTTTCAAGTAAGTTAGTCAAAGGCTTAGTAATTGTAGAGAAATTTGGATAGAATTTTCTGTAGTAACCAGCCATACCGAGAAAGCGCATTAGTTGTCTCTTGCAATTTGGTGTAGGAAAATTTGAAATGGCACTGAAATTGGAATCAACAGGTTTTACCTCATCCTGTCCGACAGTATGTTCAAGGTAAGTCACCCTCGCCCAACCAAACTCAGATTTGGCAAGGTTTACAGTCATCATTGCTTTGCTCAGTCTCTGGAAAAACTTCCGCATGAGCTTGATGTCTTCCTTCCACGTGTCACTACACAGGACGACGTCGTTGACATAAGCTTCACATCCGTCTAGCCCGGATATGACGTTGTTGATCATCCGTTGGAACATTGCTAGAGAGTTCTTCATTCGGAATGGCATCACCTTGTACTGGAACAATCCATCTGGTGTAACAAAGGTGGATATTTCACGATCACGATCCGTCAGAGGGATTTGCCAAAGTCCCTTCAGTTGGTCAAATTTTGTCACATACTTAGCTTTTCCCACTCGGTCTATGCAACATCAATCCTCGGGATTGGGAAAGTGTCTGTCTTTGTAAACGTGTTCATTGTCCTGTAGTCCGTGCACATACGATAACTGTGATCTGATTTTGGCACAAGTATGCACGGTGAACTCCAGTTACTTTTACTGGGTTCAATAAAGTCATTGTGCAGAAGGTATTTGACTTCTTCCTGGAGATATTTTGCTTTTGTTGGATTCAGTCTGTATGGATGTTGTTTTACAGGCTTACTGCCCCAAACATCAACGTCGTGAAAGATGACGTTTGTCCTCGTTGGAACATCTTGAAACAGGTGTTTATATTCGTGGAGCAGTTCTTTCACCTGTTGTTGTTGTTCTGGCTGGAGGTGTGCCAACTTTGTAGACTCCAGATTCTCCAGGATTTCTGAGTTCTGAAGCTTGACCGAGCCAAGCGTTGAATTTAGAGTATTTTCACTCAAGTCAGTTTCAGTATCACTATCTTCATAATGGCTAGAGCTGACTGCACTGGCAGGCTGTGTTATAGTAGGATTATTCCTATCCAAATATGGCTTAAGCATATTTATGTGACATGGCTGGTTTTGTTTCGCCTGTCAGGTGTTTTTATGATGTAATTTAAATCCAAAGTAACAAGCATGCAGTGGTTTGCCAGGAACCGGAAGTAGAACAAGAACTTTTGGACCTGATTCAAACTTCAGTTTTGAGGTGTTTTTATCATATTTCATTTTCATTGACTGCTCAGATGACTCAAGATTTTCTATGGCTAATTCACATGCTTTAGAGAGTTTTGTACGGAAATCTGAAACGTATTGCAATATTCAGACAATCATCATCCTCTGATAGGAATTTCTCTTTGAAGAGCTTAAGTGGGCCACGGACTGTATGTCCAAATACAAGCTCAAATGGACTAAAACCAAGAGATTCTTGAATTGACTCTCTAACAGCAAAGAGCAGAAAATGAATTCCTTCGTCCCACTGCTTCTCTGTGTCACAACAGTAGGTTCTTATTATGTTTTTTCAAAGTTTGATGAAATCGCTCAAGAGCACCCTGACTTTCTGGTTAATAGGCGGATGACTTATATTGTGTAATGCCTAGCTGATCCATTACTTGTTGAAAAATGCCAGACATGAAGTTGGAGCCTTGATCGGACTGGACACATTTAGGGAGACCGAATATGGTGAAAAATTTGTCTAAAGCTCTCACTATAGTCTATGTCTTTATATTCCTCAGTGGTATGGCTTCTGGGAGCCGCGTAGATGTGCACATTATTGTCAACATGTACTCATTTTCAGATCTTGTTTTGGTAGGGGCCCAACACAGTCTATGAATATCCTACTAAAGGGTTCTTTGAATGCAGGAATCGGCAGTAAAGGGGCCTTTGGAATAGTCTGATTCGGCTTTCCTACCATTTGACATGTGTGACAAGTTTTACAGAAATGTGCTGCATCCTGCCTGAGATTAGGCCAATAAAAGTGACTGAGAATTTTGTGATAAGTTTTCCTGACTCCCAAAAGACCAGCCCAGGGGGTTTCATGGGCCAGGCCTCATATTTCCGCACAATAGGACTTTGGAACCACAATTTGATGTTTTATAGCCCAATCGTCATCAACCAAGACGTCAGGAGGTCTCTATTTACACATAAGAATACCAGATTTTGTATAATAGGAAACAGAGCTATCTTAAGTTCCATCTTCATCATCTACCCTGTCAAACAAACACAAAATATCTGGGTCTTTGTGTTGTTCTGCAATGAGATTTGATCTGGAAAATGTCTGACATTGGTCAGCAGAAGTTTTACTGCAGGTTTCAAATCCCCTAGAAATAACGGAATGATCCGTGTCAAACACCTGACTGAGAAAGGTGTCATTTAAGTCAACATCTGTGACATCATTTTTGAGAGTATTTTGATTCTCAGAAGTTTTCTTTTACATGGCTCTAGTAATAGCACATGAGGGAAATGAAATATTCAGGTATCTCTCGTTCAGTTTGCTCTGGATCCTGATCTAAACTAGGACTGATCTAAACTAGGATTGTCAGCCACAAGTGGTTTAGTAATGACCTTGTCCAAAGCAAGGTCGTTTCCAAGAAGAAGGTGAATCCCTTCAAAAGGCAAAAAAGGCCTTATACCTAAAGTCACAGGTGCAGAAACAAAGTCCAAAGACAAATAGACATTATTTAGAGGAACAGGAATGTAGTCATTACAATATACCCCCTTAATAAGAACTTTAGAACCTGAAAATGACTTTCTAGAAAACAGCAGGGTATCTGCCATCGACAGAGACTGGGAAGCCCGGGTATCTCTTAAAATTATGACAGGGGTAGTAGAAGAAAAATCATTAGAAAGTGATATAAAACCATCATGAATAAATGGTTCGAAAATACCTATAATGCTATCTTGAGAAGAATTGACCTTGACCTCATTAATTGGGGATAAGAGGGGTTTAACCTCAGAGAATGTGTCACATACATTTATTAGACTCTAATTGAGTTGATGAAGAAATAAAGCCGGTTGCTTAGATCCACTTTGACCACTTTGACCTTCACATTTTCTTTTCAATTTGAAACAATCTGACACTAAATGGCCATCTTCCTTACAATAATTATAAGAAAGTGTACTAAACTGTTTGCCAGAAGGAGATTGAGACTTGGGAGCTGATGATATGGGAGTGTTACTTGGATTTTGTGAACTGTTGTCATTTGATTTCCTACTCTCCCTTGAGAAATTGTTAGATGAAAAGGATGAGTTAAATTTCCCTGCATTGTTTTGGTATAAAAAGGACTGGGATGGTTTGCTGAGAAATGAAGATTTGTGGGTCAATGAATAATCATCGGCCAAACATGCAGCAACCTCCAAAGTATCAGCCTTGTGTTCATTGGTAAACGTCTTGATGTCACTCCAAATGCACCTTTTAAATTCCTCAATCAAAACAAGTTGTCGTAATTTTTCATGATTCATGATCAAACAGTTGTTCTTTTGTTCGAGCAAATTCAACATAAGTTTGATTCTTCGCCTTCTTACAATCCCTAAATATCTGACGGTAAGCTTCAGGCACCAACTCGTAGCCCTTGAGAATTAATTCCTTCACAGAATCATAATTTGAAGCCTACTCTACTGACAACTGAATGTAAATTTCTCTGGCTTTACCCACCAAAGCACTCTGCAAAAGCATAGACCAGGAATTCCTAGGCCAATTCAGACTCTGAGCAATTTTCTCAAAATGAAGGATATATCTATCAACATCCTTTTCTTGGAAAGGGGGAACTAACCTGAAATGCTTAGTAATGTCAAAACCGTCTGAAGGGAAGCACTTACCTGACTTTCCAAGCTCCAACGTCTCATTTCTACCTATAGTCGGCTATCTACTAATTCTCTTTCCTGTCCTTTTTCCTCTCTTTCTTTCTCTCTCTGTCTTTCTTCCATTTCTAACTGCACTTGTATTTTTTTGTTTTTCTAATGCCTTTCTCTCTTTTTCCATTTTTAATTCCAATTTCTTAAGTTCCAAATTTGCCTGTATTTCTAATTCTAATTTTCTGAGTTAAAAGGAAGACTCAGATTCATAATCATGCAAGACGGATTCCTCAAATTTACCAACACTGACTAAATATTTGACAATATTGAACTGAATTTCCTTCTTACGCATAGATCTTTTGACTTCTACTTTAAGGAAATTGGCCAGTGTTATAAGGTCGTCTTTTCTTAGGGAATCAAATGTGTCCTGATTAAGGTTATCCATTTCCTCTGCTTTAAATTCCGCCATGATTAAATTTCGCTGAGCTCACAATATACAGTAGTTTTGAAAAGGCTGGCAAAATGTTGTCAAACGGCTCAAAATGTTCATCTCTTATGAGGAAGAAAACGAACAAAAGGCTGAACTCAGCAGTTTCCATGTAAAACGAAATTTATTATGAAAAATAAAACTACTTGCTGAGTTAGGGATTGGATACAAACTTTTAAGGTGTACAGATTAGGGACCGTTCAGTTTTTACGGCCCGATGAGGGGGGCGGCAAAATCCAGGGGGGGTCATCGTAATTTTGGAATCCACAAAGGGGGGGGTCATCGCTTTTTCTCTGGTAGGAAAGGGGGGGGTCACCACATTTTCAAAAACATTATCCAAACAATAAAGTTCACTTTATACCATGGCCATGATCGACCCTCTTTCCCGGCGGGCTGCCTTCGGCGACCCACTACAATAAATATACATTATGTATTACCCATGACCCTCTTAACGGGCAGACGCCTTTGGCAGCCCACTCCAATTAGATTTACCTCATGCAATGGCCATGATCCGACCCTCTTTACTGGCGGGCCACCTGCGGCGGCCCACTACCATAAATTGACTTTATGTGATACCCCACGGCAATCTTACTGTAAAATTCCCAATTGAAGCCGCGGCTTGTATTAGAAACATTTTTGAGGGACCCCTGGGATCACGCACTGAATAATGGTAATGGCGGCGCACCTTCAGCGGCCCTGTCCAGTAAAGTCTACTTTATGCAATAGCCATGATCGACCCTCTTTACCGGCGGGCCACCTTTGGTGGCCCACTCGAATAAAGTTGACTTTACGTAATGGCCCATGACCCTCTTAACCGGAGGGCTGCCTTTGGCGAACCACTCAAATAAAGTTTACTTTATACAATGTCCATGAACATGAGTTGTCTATGGAAATGAAGTTAAAAATTGCCTTACAGTCGTCCTAATTAACAGACGTTTCAATGGATGTGGCTGAGAAGTTTGTGCACTGGCATCTCTGCTACACAAATAAAGTGCGCCGCGTACCGGAGTTCAAATCCAAACCATGCAGGTAAATTTTACATATAGGTTTTGGTTATTTTTCAGGGGGACTCATCAATGTTTTTCCTCTGACAAAGGGGGGTCATCTTTTTTCCACAAAAATGCAGGGGGTCTATATTTTTTTGAACACTGGCGACAAGATTTTGCCGCCCCCCCAGGCTGTAAACACTGAATGCTCCCTTACTTATCTCAGCTGAGAAGGCAAAGCTCCAGTCTCAGAGTTGTAACAGTAAGTCGGATGAATGAACTGTCCTTTAGCTTGCAGGCTTGAAGTTGCACTAAGTCCACAGTATAAATCCAGTGTGGCAGTGAAGGTCTTAAAAGTCTTGAAATTAATACTGCTGGATTACCAAAAACTTGAAGTTACACACAAGAGACACGATCCCAACATGTCTGACTGCAAGCTGTGCACGTCCCTACCTATACCCATGTGCTTATAAGAGCATATAAGAACAATCTAGCACTTTTATCGACATGCTAATTACTATTCTAAAACCAGCTCTCCTGCACAACTCAGTAAATTTCCAGAACATTCCAAACATGACTAATTGAATTCAAAGTTGTGAGGTCATTAAGGGCAGTGACCTTGAGAATGTTCTAGACTAATCGAACTCAGGTCATGCTGAGTGTGGGGGGAAATGACGTACATAACAATATTAAATTAGCTTTCTTGATTAGAGTGATATGTCCAGATATGCTCCATGAAATTTGATGAACAATGGTACTGATGTTGATCCCTGAGTACTTTAATGCCGTGTATTTATTGAATCATTTCTAAGCACACGATCAGTTCACAGTTCGTAGAATTCTGTAAATGATAACAATCTACATTTTAGATAAAAGATTCTGATGAGACACAACAATAAGGTAAAAGTTGCTTCTCCAGGTTAATACAAATTAAAGTTCCTTTACTCTGTTAAAGCAATAAACATGAGATGCATGGCACATCAAGTATGCAATTTTGAGAACCAGCCTTCTGCAGGCATATGTGAGACCAAATGCTTATATTTGATTATGTAACTAACACGGGTAGCTGATTTCCACTTCAAGTCAACTTGATACTTGCATTGCAATTCTCAGCTACCTTCTAGTCTGGCAGGGGGTCCCTGTATTTGAGTTTAGCTTGTTTCATACTACACAGAATTTTCCAAGGACTGAATCTAAAGTAATGCAAACCACTGGCCACCAAATTTAAATCTTTTCATGTTACCTTTCCTCCCTCACTTACCAGTAAACCGAGAACAGACATTCTCTGAGTTTAGCACAGGTGTAATATTTCACTTTCTTTATACTACTATATCAAACGAGGCCTCTTGGAGTCAGTTTCTTTTCTGGTATTACTGTACACTTGGGGCCTTTGGGATACATCTGACAGAAATATTACAAAAGGTGACTTTGGCACAAAATGCGAAAAGATAAGAGAGGCAGGAGTTTTTAATGTTATACCAAGTAAGAAACACACAGAAACATAAAAACATATTTAAACTGGTCTGAGACCTAGATTTCATAGCTTGCAAATAAGTGAAAATAATGTTGTATTGAACATTAGTCAAACATTACCAAAAGTGGGCTATTGATGTTTTACTCCCCTTTGTTCTGTGAAAGCTTGAATCTTGATTTATCTAGATTGGCACACTGGCTGGCGACTGTCAATTTTGGCCAAGGAAAATTTCTATGGATCTGTAAGTTGTTGCTGTAGTCCGCGCACTGGAAACAAAGACAAGGAGATTCGACATAATTTCAGTTGACATAATATTAGCAGCAGTAAATTAACCAATTGAGCACAATGGTGACAGTGGCTAAGACGTAGTAGCAAAGACGACATTAGAAGAATTAATGAGGGTGTTAACAGGACATGCCTTTTCTTGTGAATTTGGTGCTGTAAAAAGTCCACGATATTCGTGTCAAACGTGCATTATGTCATGCTTGCAATCTGGATGATAGTTTGTGACAATGCTCATCAATAAAGACGTTCCTCAAGTCGTATCCGGAGTTCATCAATTCGGCACACGGACATAAACAAGAAGCGAATTGCATATTTACTACATTTACGAAATTTGACAGGTATCGTCCTTGATAAGTAAGAGAACTGGAACAGGCGGTAATTCCATCAATGCAAAACAAAGCAAAGGTCTGCTAAAACAAAGCCACCTGCAGATATACATCCCTGTCATCAGTATGCCTACCAAAGCACATAGGTAGTGCACATCTTAATATTCTATATGGGTTGGCTAATATGAGTTGGCTAACATTTTGGTTATATTTTCGATAACCAGATGGATAATATGAGTTCGATAAAGTTTGGTTATGTGTTCGATAAAAAAAGTTAATTGTATATATCTTATGAGAACAGAAAAGTAGAATGCTAATTAGAAAATATTATTGATTCAACTGATTATCTCTTTTATAATTCTAATTTACATTTGCAATCCTACAAGTTAGACTTGTAATTGAGTCGTGGTATGTGAGCCTTGCAGATTTATGTCAAGTCAACAAACAGGTTCTCTAGACTTCTGTGACCTCTTTGATCTCGATAGAATCGACCGCAACATGCACAGAATATATTCATCCCTATCTCTTCCTCCTTGCTGACTTGATGACGGTCCGTCCTTGATATTACTCAATGGATAAATGTCACCAACAACAATGTTTGGTGCAAGGGACAGGTGTGCATCTTTATCTTGAATTTCCACATAACCCTCGAGCTCATCGATCTTTGTGATAATTCCAAAGACAGGAATTCATCATCCTAAAACGAAAAAATATACGTCATAAATTACTCGGCTGACTAGTAGTGTGTGTATTGAGAGGGACATGAAACATGAATAAGATAACGTCTCACACTTAGCACCTCAATCAAATAACACATAATAGAGATGTTTTTTATCGAGACATTTGAATACACGATTGATCCGGTACAACCACGATTCATAACACATGGCTCCAGCTTATTCACAACATTCGATTAAGCCTTGCTCAGCGAATGATAAACTATGGAAAGTAGCAGCGTGACTACCAAAATGTGTTTAATTCCAGACTCTGAATTAAAGAAAAACATTTCGTGTTTAGTAGTTTGTAGGATCCTCCTGGCCGCATAGGCAAATGAATACATAAAAATAAATGCAAATTGTTAGGCCCCTTGAAGCGACAGGACAGAGGACAAAGCATTTGAATACGTCCAGGCCTCATCTGGTTGTTGTGAGTATCATGAAGAAAGTCTGGAGGTCATAAGGCTATGTTGTCAACGCTTATAAATCTTTTGTGGCCTTTGCTGGGCATTAATGCTTGAGGACTGATATCTAACTTGGCCCATTTTCTGACCTGAAAATTTCTCAAAATCTACTCACGCTTCAAATGCATTTATATTTGGAAGAGCTTTCAATATTACCATCAATGTCACTTACATGCAACTAGTATGAGGGCTTTTGTGAAAAAGGAATTTTATTCACCCGGACCCCAAAGAGATAACATAGGAATGGCCACCATTTTGTCCTTGAAAATATCGGTAAACATTGTGTGATTCGTTTCTGTTAGTCAAGTACCAGATGGTTGAGTTTTATTGAGAAACGTTTGGGTATTGCATTTTCGAGGAGCTTACTCCCTGTGTAAGTGTTTTTTGTTAAGTTATAAAGATTGGGTGAAAAGTTCGCATATCATTAGCAATGCGAGAAATGGAGAACTCAGAACTCGAGTCATTCTTTGATTTTGGATAAATGTGACCGAACCATGAATGAAAACTAACTTCGTATGATGTACACACGTAACTCGAAATGTTCCGGGTTTTTTGTCTTTGGTTTTGTTTTGTTTTTTTTTTCTTATTGACGGCTATTCCAGTTTTAGTTTTCATAAGAATGCAAATAGCCGCTTCATCGATTTTCGTCTTTTCAAGTCCTATTTCGTTCACTGAATTGATATCACCCAGTGAAGCCGTTTAGCAAACAAAATGTTCTAAGGCATTTGATTCATTCATGCATTTTTCCACAGACATTAATATTTTGTTTATGAGATTTCATCTTTGAAGAAGACCTCATAAGATGTCTGAGCTATAACATAGGCATTGTCATAATTTGTTCAAGATTACTACCGATTCCATGTGCGGCGATATCAAATAAAAACCGACAGAGCAGCTGCCTTCCTTAGTTGTCAGGGGAGGCATTTTATTGTTACCGTAAGAAAAAATCGCCCAAGGGAGCAGATAATACTAAGTTATGAAATCTGTTCACAGCTGCCGGTGATCTTTAGATCTACAGTTTCATAGCGACGACAAAAGTATTGCAATGTGGGCAAGCAAAAAACCCAAATGTGTAGGCCTTTGTAGCCACTGTCTTGCTGTAAAAGCCAAACATATGTCCACATGCCCTTCCTCCGCACTATTACATCTGCAACGCCTGGTGCCGGTGGATGCCCGAATTGAAAAACAGGGGTGCTAGTGTGCAGCATAGTTTAAGCTTTTAGCCAATTGGTGGATGGAAGTCATTGTCATTATTGAATCATTTCCGAGCACACGATCAACTACATCATAGGTACAGTTTCACATTTCTTAAGTTTATGTAAATGACAACAATCTACCATCCGGATATGATATTCCGTGACAATGCACATCAGCACTCTACGGTAACAAATTAAAGTTCATTTACCTTGTCAAAACATACACAAAGAACCACTTCATACCCAATATGCAAATTTAAGACCCAGCTGTCTGTATGCGCATGTTGGATCAAGTGCATGCATCAAGAGTATTCGACGGAGCTGGTATTTGCTAAGGTAACTGACACAGGCAGCGAACGTCCACTTCAAGTCATCACGACTCTTGCCTTGCAAATAAAAGCAAAATCCTAGTTTGATAGAAGATGTCTGGATTCTAGTTAAGCTTGCCTGATGCTATGCCAAATTCCTCCACACAGTGAATCTGAACATTATGCAATACAGTAGGATTTCGATCGAATTCGAACTCACAATGTATGGCACCCTGTCACCTAGCGAAGGCATCAGAGTCAAGACTGCTTGGTCTAATCCTGATCCTTAAGAAAGATTGGTTCATTGACCGAGCTAAATTGAAGGATTTTCTGCGCATGTTGGATCAACTGTGATCTCTACTCACGCTGTAGAGTTCATGAAGCACTCGCACTCACATACTCAAACGATGGCCAGCAAATGTAAACCCTTTAATTTTATATTTACTCCCTTACACCCCCAACCCCCACATACCAACCACACATATGGTCTGCGTTCAGCACAAGTGTAATCTTTCGTTCCCCTTTATTGCAACTTCATCAAACATGACAATTTGCTCTGGTTACTTTTTTGTATTACTGTATAATGTTAAGGCATTTTTCTATAGGTCTTGGGATACATCTAAGAGAAATACCACCAACGATGATATTGGTAGGAAATGAAAAAGGGTCAGAGAGGCAGGAGTATTTAATTTCATAAAAAGTTAGAAATACACAGAGACATGTTTCAAATTTTAATTGGTCGGAGACCTAGATTTAATAGCATGCTATTAAATGAAAATAATACTTGTTTAAAATTGTTCAAAACCCACAGAAACAAAACTGACAGTCCATTATTGGTATTTTACTCTCAATGGTCCTGTGAGAGGTTGGAACTTTATTATCTGTACATTGACTTACTGTCTAGCGACTGTAAATATTTGCGAAGGCAAAGTCCTCTGGAACTTTTATAGTTAATTAGATTGTGGTGTAGTCTACGCAATGCAGTGGCAGGAAAACTCGACATAACTTCAGTTCAACAAAATATTAATAGCGGTAAATTAACCGATTTAGCATAGAGGAAAATGTGGCAAAGACTTGGTAGCAAATACGACATTATAGAGACATAAGTGATAACAGAGACAGGACATGTCTATTTAAGCCTTTTCTGGTCTATTTGGTGATGTGAAAAAGTACATACAATTCATGTCAAAGGTGGGCGACCCTTGCAATTCCGATGCTAGTTTGTGACCGTGCTCATAAATAACGGACGTTGGTCTAGTCTTTTAAAGATAAAAGTTCATCAATTCGGCACACAGCCATAAATAAGAATCGCATTGAAAGTTTAGCACATTTACGAAATTTGACAGGTGTCACCCTTCAACAATTCGTGAACTGGAACAGACGATAATTCCATGAATGCAAAGTAGAGCAAAGGTCTGTTCAAACACCGAGCCACCTGCAGATATACAGCCCTATCAGCATAATGCATATCATTAATTCTCACCTTATTGACCTATATGAGTTGCCTGAGTTGGTTAACATTTGGTTATGTATTCGATTATAAAAGCTTCCTAATACGAGTTAGCTAAGAACGTTTCGTTATGTGTTCGATAATAAAAGCGAACTGAGTATATCTTATAGGAACAGGACAGCAAAATGTTATTGTGATTAGAATACCTCTCTTTTATAATTCTAACTTCAATTTGCAATCCTACAAGACTTGTACTTGTGTCGTGAAATATGAGCATGGCAGATTTATGTCAGGTCAACAGGTTCT
>LD343774.1:5479-35992 GCA_001465055.1 Ptychodera flava
GAGAGTATACATCTACAGTTTACTCGACCACAACGTTCACTGCTGTCAAAAGCTTGAAAAGAAATATCAATGAGGCAGACACAGAAAATGTGCAGTTGTCTGCAAGTAAACTCTTTAATGAATCTCGTCAGATATCGCGAGATTCTCAGCAGTGAAAGTCTGACACTGGTGGCGCTGTACCCACTCTCGCTAACAGGTTACTCACTCGTATTAGGTAGGTACATATAGTACCTGTATACAATATATATATATACAATCAGAAAAGAAAATAAAAAATAAAAATTGTCTATGGTTACACACTCCCCTGCTTTCTGGAATATCGTCCCGATATTCACAAGAAAATTCAGTCAGGGATTAACCGTTCGATACAATGTAAGTCAACGCGGCACAAAGACGTTCTGCAGAGTCACCTTGGGCATTAAACTTCACAGATGTGAGGTAATCTGCTTGACCATCCATTCTGGTTTACTGCAGACCTGAGTAAGATTCAGGCGATCTGGTGGCTGTATTGTCCGTTTTGATCTCCTTAAGGGTTCCCCTTCTACTTCTTGCATGGGTTCGAAGTGTACTTCCTCCTGAATTTCAAACTCCTTGTGTGATTCAGCATCCTCCTGTAGACTAGAGTCATTCGATGGCTCCAAACTTCCGCTCACTTCGTTCTCAACAACACATTGTACTTCTGGTAGTGAGGGATTCTCAATCGGAAGTGTATCTGAAGTAGTCCCTGGTGGACTGACACCACTAACCACTGATGTGGGCTTTTTCCCAACCATGGCCAGTTTCTACTCTTGGGGCACAGTATCTGGGTCTGATGCCTCTTCAGGTTCAAGCACCCTCTCCTGTGGTGCATGATAGACTGGGACGAAATGAACATCCTCGTCACCATCCGAGTCTGACGAAACTGTACCATGATCCTGTGATTCTTCTGCCTTGCTTGTTGATCTTGTATAATCAACAGTCTCTTTGGGTTCTGCTCTTTGATTCCCAGATGGGCAGGGCAATGAGAAGCATTGTAACAGTTGGTTGCGATGGAGAGTTCTCTCTCTTCTAACCCCAGACTCTGGCCGGACTGTATACACAGGGAGGTCAGGATTGGTCTTGCAAACCACTACATACACATCTCTCTCCCATCGGTCAGCAATCTTGTGTTTCCCTCGTATGCTAACATTTTTCACCAAAACCCGGTCACCATGCTCCAACACAGCTCCCCTTGCCCTACTGTCATACCTCTTCTTGTTGTGTGGGGACTTCTTAGCAGCTGCTTTTGATGCAATCGTATATGCACAATCCAGTCGGTCTCTGAGGTCCTGAGCATATTCACCATATGTATTTGGCAAATCGCCCTCAGGTTCCAATCCAAGGTACACGTCAATAGGTAATCTGGGATGGCGTCCGAACATGAATTAATAGGGGGCATAACCAGTGGAATCGTTGGTAGTACAGTTGTATGCATGCACAAGTGGACTGACATATGATTTCCAGTCCTTCTTCTGGTGCTCCTCCAAGGTGCCAAGCATATCAAGTAATGCACGGTTAAAACGCTCTGTCTGTCCATTGCCTATGGGGTGGTATGGGGTTGTTCTTGACTTCTGGACTCCTGTTATTTGGCAAAGTTGTCGAATGACCTCAGACTCAAAGTTTCTTCCCTGGTCTGAATGTAACTGGGCTGGAAACCCATAATGCACCATGAAGCTGTTGAAGAGATGCCTAGCTGTAGTCTATGCAGTCTGGTTCTGGGTTGGGATTGCGACTGCATAGCGTGTGAAGTGATCGGTGATTACCAGAATGTTAGATATACCTCCCTTGGATTCTTCTAGGGTCAGATAGTCCATGCATACTAATTCGATTGGTTGCCTGGTCTGTATGTTCACCAATGGAGCAACTGATCTTGCGCCTGGGGGCATCTTCCTTCTCACACATCGTTCACATAACTTGATCTTAGTCTCAACGTCATGTGCCATGTAAGGCCAGAAGAAGCGAGATCTCACCAAGTCTAGTGTTCTGTCCTTACCAAGATGTCCAACATCATCATGCAGACCTCTGAGAACCATGGCTCTGTACTGTCTAGGGAGTGCTAGTTGATGCACCTTGTTGCCTTCACCTGTAATACGACTCCTGTACAAAACACCACTCTTGAAACTGAGTCTCTGCCATTCATTGAGATAGCGCTGAACCTCTGAACTCTCAGCCTTCCTTTTTGTTCTGGTTGGAAGTTTCCCACCCTCCTTGAGGATGACGATGCGTTGAATGGCGGGGTCTCTTTGCTGGGCAGCCACCAACTCATCCCTAGTCAGTGTGGGTAAAGATTCACTCCCTGGCAGTGTTGGGGGACAATCTATGGTCTCGGGTACTGCTGTATTTGAACAACCAACCATCTCTACCAAGGGAATCCTTGCAGTCATATAAGACTGACACACAGCCTCTACCGATTCACATGGCACTTCACTCCCTCCTGTCTCATAGCGACTGAGGGTATCCTGAAGTGAGTCAGAGTCGGTCTCTTGGTTAGGAGTGTGAGGCTGGCGAGATAGGCCATCAGCATCAGCATTTCTTGTTCCTGGTCGGTAAGCAAGACTGAAGTTATACGTTGAAAGTGCGGCAAGCCATCGATGACCCATGGCATCTAACTTTGCACTGGTTGTTACATAGGTTAAAGGGTTGTTGTCAGTAACTACCTTGAATGAGTTCCCATACAGGTAATCGTGGAACTTGTCAGTTACTGCCCACTTTAAGGCTAGAAACTCAAGCTTATGAGCTGGGTAGTTTCTTTCACTCGGAGACAAACCCCTACTCGCATATGCAACAACTCTCTTCCTGCCATCTTGTTCTTGATATAGAGCAGCACCTAGACCATTAAGGCTCGCATCTGTGTGGAGCTCAAATGGGATGCCGTAGTCAGCATAAGCAAGTACAGGTGGGTTTGATAACCTGTGAATGATGTCATTGAAAGCAGTCTGGCATTGGTCTGTCCACACGAACTCAGGCAGTGATGAGTGTTTGGTTCTTCTTTGGTCCTTTGCGCTTGCTTGGAAGTCCAGCTGTCAAATCATTCAATGGCTTCACTACCTTTGAAAAACCTGGGACGAACCTCCGATAGTAACCGGCGAAACCTAAGAAGGACTTGACCTCGTGGACACTCCTTGGAACAGGCCATGTTTTCAGGGCCTCAACCTTGTCCGGATCAGTCTCTACGCCATCTCCTGAAACCAGGTGCCCAAGGTACTTGACTTGACTCTTGAAAAGTTGGCATTTGGATGCTTTTACCTTCAGCCCATACTCTTGGAGACGATCAAAGACTGCCTAATGCCGCTGAAGGTGTTCTTCAAAAGTGGATGACAATATGATTATATCGTCCAGATACACAATGCATATCTTTAGATTATAGTCTCCCATACACTTTTCCATGAGCCTCTGAAACGTGCTTGGAGCATTGGTCAACCCGAATGGCATATGATTGCACTCATAGAATCCAAAGGGTGTGGTAAAGGCCGTCTTTGGTCTATCTTTGTCCACCATTCCAATCTGCCAATAGCCGTTCTTCAAATCAATTTTTGAAAACCACTTGGCTCCTTTCAAGGCATCCATACTCTCCTCTATTCTTGGCATGGCATAGGAGTCTTTGACGGTCTTGGCGTTCAACCTTCTGTAATCAACACATAGGCGAATTGACCCATCTTTTTTTTTGACAAGCACAATTGGGGCTGTCCATGGACTACTTGACTCACGTATGGCCCCACTTGCCAACATACCCTGGAGAATGGACCTCATTTCATTATACATGGCAGGGGGTATGCAGCAATGCCTTTCACGAATAGGGTGGGTATCACTGAGTGGTATCTCATGTTGTACAGCTGAACAATAACCAAGGTCATTGTCATGTTTTGAGAATACAACAGACTTCCTCTCTAGTAGCTCTTGGGCCAGCTGATATTGAGTAGCACTCAAGTGGTGTGAGTCTATATTGCTGCCCAGTGATACATTAGCACCCAGGTGATCACTACAATTACTATCCTGTCTGCATTCATCTGTTGCTGAATCCCAAGCTGGTATTGTGAAGGTGATCCGGCCCATGTAACAGCATGGACTTCACCAATCACATCCCCTGGCCTCACAGTTACGGTCTTGTTAGAAAAGTTCTGCAATTGCACAGGTACCCTTCATTTCTTTCCAGTACACTTCATAGTTAGAGCTGATGGGTTGACAACAAGACCACCTGGAAACTGTCTCGTCCCTCTGGGTTCGACAGTAACAATGTATTCGTCTCCCTGAGGGCCCGATTTAGTTTTACCCGTAATGTTGATAACGCTGTTAGGTTCAACTCTAACTGGGCGCCGCAGCTGGGCTCTCACCACACCAAAATTACCATCTTCACCACAGAAATTGTCCCTGGCATCAAGGTGATTGTAAGCATCCTGGACAGCAGCTGATATCCTCAAACTTTGGACAGATGAAGGCTTTTGTTTGCACAACCTGGAACTCTTCCTGTACAAGTTAATGAGGTTGGTGCCAACACACAATGGTACTTCTTGGTTGTAAGCTGTATCCAATACAACCAGCACCAGCACACTTTAAGTCTCATCAGTACCAAAGACATCTCTTGGAAAGGAGATCTCGGCCTCTATGTATCCCAGAAATTCCACCACCTGACCTTGTGCTCCAGTTATAGTTAACAGCTCGTCAATGGGATGTATCTTGCATGACGACAAATTGTTCTTGTAGAATGATTCACCTACCGTCGTTACCTGAGAACCAGTGTCAATTAAACTGCGGCAGCACATCCCGTTAATGAATGCATTTTCTTCATTAGGATCACCCACAATGCGGTTGAGTACTGATTGACAGTGAACAATGACGTGTGCTTGGGCTTGCTCATTGGTTCTGCCTACCACCCTCCCGCCGGTGGAGGCAGCTGGGGGTTTAACTGACCAGATAGCTCAGGAAAAGAAGGGGCGTTGTCCACCATCTTGGGATTTCGGCAACCTCTGGCTATGTGTCCCTCCTGACCACATCTGTAACAAATTACAGGTCCCCGGATGCGGCCAGTACCTTCTGGACATCTACCTCTCCTTCTTGTGCCAGCATTTTGTTCAGGCAGATTTCTTCCTCTTTGCCTTCCTCTACCACGACCCTGCTGTGAGGGCATGTCTTGAGGGTTAGCGTCTGAACTCATACCATTACCCTCCATCCTGTCAAGTCTGGCCGCCAAAGACTGCATGTGTTGCTAAATTTCCTTTACTACTGAGTCCTCCTTCACAGCATTTGCCTTTTCAGGACAATGGTCTGATTGGAGATACCAGCACTTGCAGGTTTGGCATACGCAAATGTTTCCTTCACTTCTTGTTCTGCTAGGCGGGCGATGCAGAGACACTCATCAAACGATGTTGCCTTATCATAGCGATGTCTGGCAATATTTTTTACTCGTTCATCACGCAAACCCTTCCAAAATACAGTTCTGAGAGCTTCATCCACCGCCACTGCTGCTATACCACCTCTCTCCTTGGCCTTGTTAATTGCTAACTCAAGGCGACATCCATATCCAGCCACTGTCTCCTTCTCTTCCTGTTTGCTGTTATAAAATTGCTGTAGTAGAGTAGCACCAGTTTCAACCACACCATATATCCCACTCAACTTTTCCAGGATAGCCTCAATGGTTACATCTAAACCCATGTGCATCACAACTCTACCTGCATCTCCGCGCAGTGACTTCCTAACTGCTGTGGCCAGCGTCTCCCTGCTATGTGTTCCATCTCTCTGCAAACACTCAATTTCGTATTTCCATGACTCAAAGTCTGAGTCACCTTTATTCTTTGGGTCACCAGAAAAAGTTGAAATTCTTGGCGGTTGAAACAATGCAGCTGGTAGCATGACCGTAGACTTGTCAGTTGTAAGTGGACAAGACACTGCTTGGCTACTGTACTTTGGTTTGACTCCTATACCAGGTTGCCGACTGACAGGGGTTACTTTGTGTCCAGCTTTACGCAGAACTTCCATCATGCGGTTCAATTCAGTCTGGTCGACTTCACCGGCATTGGTTACTTCACTCTCGTACTGCAACTTTTGACAGGGTGTGTACCTGGTTGGCGTGACAACTGGTCTTGATGTCATATTGCTGCTCATTGTCTTGGGTATGGTGTCAGATGCTGATGGTGTGGCCTCATATCGGAGTCTATCGTACAAACTGACCGGCACCCTAGCAATTGTCAACTTGCTACCCAGGAACAGTCGGCCATTAAGTTTCACAATTGCTTCTTGAGCTGTGGCCCTGTCAGCAAACTGGCAGAAAGCATGGTCACTACGACCAACTGACTCTGGGTCGACTGGCCAGACAATATGGCTGACTGTATCGACAGATGACAGGAATTCATTCAACTCCTCACATGTAGCACTCCCTGCAAAGCCCTTAATATAAATCGTATGGTCCAACAGGGCTCTAAATTCGCTGGGTGTACAGGTTTGTGGAGGGGTCGATAATTGACCATTTGATATCATAGTTTATGTTGTTGTCTTTGAGTTTCCATATGTATTTTGAGAGTTCTGTTATTTCTGTGCTTGGGTGTTTGAATATGTACTTGTGATACGCGACACAAGTAAAATCAGAGGGCATTCTTTACCACTAAAACTGAGTTTGTTGAATAAACAATTCATAGCATGGGAAATTCAAAAATAAGAACAATAGGTCAAGTCTAGATGCATAAATTCCAGTTATTTTAGGTAAATGAAATCGCTTTTATGAGCCTAATGAAAACAATATTGACATATTAATACTCTGAGTAACCAGTGGCAATGTTTAATCAAACAAATATGTGAACTATAGTTGACATGCAAGCAAAGGGTTTGCTCGCCCTTTTTGACCAGATAGATTTGCACAAAAATTTGTCTGATTTAGAAAAAAAACCTGATGTATGCAGATTTGTCCTTGCAAAACTTACATTAAAATTATGTTGCAAGGTCAACACTTTGCAACAATCTACAGTCCGAATTTTTACAAAAACTTGGTGAATGGTATAGCCACTTTTATCATTAGTAAGACAGGCAATAAAAATCAAAGTCTACAGCACAATGACTGTTAACCTTTTAATTTTGGCAAAGTTCAGTCAAATTAAAACAATCTGCTGTTTCTCTCATTTATTTCAATTGACAAAAATCATCGTCTTCCCTGTGTGTGGCAAAATAGCTTTCAAAACATTGGTCATTGAGAAAGTTGCTTAGTCTGATGATTCAAAAATATTCACAGTAAAAATAGCTGACTTTTTAAATTGAAATTTTGCTAAAACTATTTGACTTATCCCTAATTAGAGAAAATATATTTTGTTGTAACAGAGGGTTCATTGAGTAGGAGATTGAATAATTTGTCAAGTGACTTTGTTAACATCAGAAATTGAACATTTGCCTAAGGGGACATTTGGCAATTAACAAATATGCTTAAGCATGGCAAATGTGTGTAAGACTAAGAGGAGTTGGATGTATACCCTGGTACACTTAGATTTGTAAGTGAATGTTTAGAGTTTAAGAGTCATTGCAGTGTCAACTGTATAACATACAGCTAAACTCATCATTTACTAAACACTCACATTTAGAGAAAGCAATACTTTTGGAAGAATTTACTCAGAATGTATATCAATGCCTAAAATATTCTAAAAATAAACAGTACTTGTTTTCTCCTATATTTTTACAATTGTCATTACCATACAGACAAATGATTGCTTTTGTTATACTTAAATGAAAGTCAAAACGTATTTTGTCACTATTTTCGAAAATCAAAATAGAAAGTTTGCTGAACTACGAGGAGTGCTTTTCTAGAGTTCAACAAAAATGCCAAATAATATTTTCAAGAATGTAACATTGCCTATTTTGCATATTTGATAATTTAATAAAAACCATGTAAACTACTTTTGTTTGCTTCTGATAATATCATTCAGAAAGCAAAGTCCCATCTAACATTGATAATGAATGTTTCTGGAAAGATTACAATAACCATGGCTGAACTTCATTTTCTCATCATTCAAATGACGACAGATTATGAACATTCTGTGTTAGAACAGTGAACATACTGTCATCTTCCCACCCACTACTATGATAAGACAGCAGTATAATGGTTCAATCGGATAATGGTTTGTTCAAAAGTAAATGTTTGATACTAGCAAAGTGCATAGCAGTCCAAACTAAAGTAATACCCATATAAGGAAGATAAAGTATCCTTGACACAAAATATCTTTTAAGATACCAGTTCAACAAAATAAACTTGTTTGCCGTCTTGAGCCATCATAATGTATTTTTGCTATCTCTCTTGACACATCAAGAAAATATTTTTAGGCTATTTTTTCTGGCCAAAGGGAAATAAGTTGCTTCGTATCTTTGTTTTGTTTTGTTTGTTTTGTTTTTCAAAAGATAAAAATGTTCTAAAAAAAGATAATCACAATGTCAGAGCATATCATTCATTCCACAAGGGGATTGTGCCTTCTCAAGTTACATTATTTCCTAGCTATGCATTTGATATTCACCTGCTATGGCACTTGGTGACTTACAGCAAAAATTTCCAAACTTGTTGTACGCTGATTTGTGCTTTGTTGTGGTAATGAGCTGGAGAAATGCAGTCCGTCAGAAAACTGACATTGAATGAAAAGCCCTTTGTAATGATTCCTTGTTATGGAAAGTAATTAATGTTACATGATTTTTAGTTTTCCTCTAAGAGACAACATTCACAAACTGATGTTTGTATATGTCAGCACAGCTGCCACGCATCATACTATGGGAGTAGTAAATGAGTAAATAAATCAAAGCCACTGAATGAATGCCCTAAGAAAATATATTGTTGAGTCTGTCACGCCAATCTGTAGATATTGGGAAATATTTTGATTGGGTTATGACTGTAATCGGATTGGAATACATTATAATGCACCTGTTCTATTTGTGACCATGGGGAATAATTTTGTTTTTGTCACTCATGAAATAAATCTGCGGTCGCAGTATACTGCCAGTGTGCATAAATATGTAATTATGTTCTTTCACCCGTTGGAGCTAGTACTTTTTTACGTCCTTGTATCTCTATTCAATGCACAGGACTTAATTCCATTGTATGTAATTAGACAAGGGTTTACGATTCTGAAAGTCTTTGATTCAGTGTGTTGTGACATATGCTAACACCCCCACAACACAGAATCTGAAAGAAGGAAGTTCATTCATATACTCTATTAGCCATCTTTACTGTGTATTTAAAGTGTTTATTGCACCACACACTTTGCACTGCAAAGGCTTATCTAACCTTCCCCAGTGCTCGCAATCACTGTAAACATGACAAACACTTCAAAGATAATTGAGTCTTTAAGTTCTCAAGGAAGAACTATAATTTGGTTAGCTTTAAAGTGAAGGCCTTTGAAGACATTTCTCATTTTAAAAATCTGTGTTATTCATCTCTACAAAGATGAACAGTGCTTACCTGTTAGCAGAGGGTCACCATCACACTGTTTAAGGAGACATTGCCGTGGCATGTTCACCAGTGTCACAATCACATGGAAATAAAGGACAAAGTCGTGCCGCATAATCACAGTTATATGTGATGTCATCTATGTCAGAATCACAGTAAATCAAACAATTATTTTACATGCATCACTTTTTGTTGTTAAATAAAATAATAAACTAGTTATTCATTTATTGTAAGATTGGATTTTATGAAATATAGTATGGGCAAGAGATATATAATTAATAACAAATTATAGTGGTAAGGAAACCCTATTGGGAGACAATGAAACTAACATGAAACTCAAAAAAATCAAAACAAACTATCAAACGTTAGAATACCAATTGGAAACCCTTTTGTTTACAGCATAATTGTTCTTAAGAAATTTAACTCTATAGATTTGAAAGACGATATTTCAGACAGATCCCAGTTTACGAAATTAAAAAAACATTTTAGGGTAAAATTTACCATTATAAGTACATAGTGTGTTCCAATAAATCACGTCTGTAAATGGAAAATATTTCAAACAACACGATGAAAGATTATTAACAACATTGGAAGTCATGAATTATATGATATCACAATCCTTAGACAATCATAAAAAGGTACAAGAGTCTGCAATGCAAAAATCAAATAGATTTCAATTACATTGTACATCCAAGCTTTTACCATGGCTTTAACATTAATGTTCATCTAAACTGAATCTTTAATATATTTCATAAACTACACCAGTTTTTTTTTTCTTTAAAGCCATTGACTTTAATTTAATAACTTACGCTGACAAAGTCCCAATTACAAGCTGGCACTATATCATCGTCAATAATTTGTCGATTCGATTAAAATATTCGTTAATTTCCAGGAGGCTCCAAACGGTATGGTTACTGCACCCTTTCTGCTAACAAAGCATTTACAGCTTTATCATGAGTTATAGTCCAATAGTGCCCTACATCCTACCACATTGCATTTTATTAATGAGTATCATCAAATGCATAAATGGATTGTTTTATTTCACAACAGCTTTCAAGGCAGATTTTTTTAAGTTTTTTAGCTACTATAGACTATAGTCTATAGAAGCTATTGGGATGGGTATCCGTCCGGCGTCCGTCGTCAGTCTGTATGTATGTATGTATGTATGTCCGTTTGTGAGGCGTCCGTCCACTCAAATATCTTGAGAACCGCAGTACTTACTGATTTGATATTTGTTGTGTAGATGAAAAATATGATTTTGAGAAACTATTTTTTTTTAATTTTTTGATATTGTTAAAAATAGGCAAATTAATGCCAAAAAAGGTGTTTTTGGTTAAAAATCTTCTTCTTCATAACCGCTGGTCAGACAGCTTTGTTATTTGGTATACAGGTCCCTAGGGATAACCCAACTTAGATTTGTTCAAAATGTGATGAAATATGCAAATGTGTATTTTTAAGGAATTTTTTTCTCATTTTTGGTCAAAGTTTGACTTACATTGTATGTAATTCTTGTACTGTATAAACCCTATCAATTCACCCAGAAAAAAATAATTAATATGATTTTAAATAATTGAATTAAATAGGAAATCATCAAAGCCAAAATAATTTTAGTGTGGAATTATCAGAAAGATCAATTTTTTTGACAGTTCATAGTGAATTGAGGATTAAAACATGTAAAGGCAACTTTCCTGAATCCCAACTTTGATATATTCTGAACCACCATTTATGTTATCTAAAAGAAATTGCTCATAATAGTTTGTCATGATAGGGTGGTCAAATAAATAGAGATAGAGAAAGTTCTAATTTCCATTTATGGTTGACTTGGTAAGGATAAAATAAAATTACTTTTTGAGGAAAAAAATAGAGTGGTCAATTAAAAGAGTGGTCAAAGTGATAGGGTTTTTATGGTAAAACTGGGCTGTAAGATTCCCCATGTGCTATTTATAGCAATTATGCAATCTGTGTAAACAGTGCAATGAAAGTGTAACATGATTCCTTATATTGCTTTTGATGACCTTGAACTTCTTAAGTTTCAAACATTTGTCTCTTCAGTGTGCTTTCTCTGAGCACGTGCAGTCTCAATTTATTCAACAGAACTTACAATGTTAATTTGAAAGTTAAAATGTGCTTGGTTAATAGGATGAAAATACTGATATTCAAAGGTAACCAGCTCAAGATTCTTTAAAACCTGACAGATATGCTGTTTTTTTTATGACGTAAATCTTGATTTAAGCAAGTCTTGTTTACGTTAATTAGAATGTAATTAACTCTCGTTTATTTGCTATTATAGACTAATATAGTCTGATGAAATATGCAAATCTGTATTTTTACGGAATTTTTTTCCATTTTTGGTCAGGCCATCCTGAAGTGAGCTATCAAAGATATCCACCTTCTTCATCAATACATGTGTCACAAAAAGTTATTCTCTACATAGCACAGCAGAGCTCTGTCAACTGTTGAGTCGCTTGTTTTTTTCAAAACCGCTGGTCAGACAGCTTTAATATTTGGTTTACATGTACCTAGGATGACCTTAGTGAGATAATTTCATACAGTCAGGAAATACTTAATTTTGTATCCATGTCTATAGTAGCTTCAGGGACTTTGGCCCTATGTTTTTTGTTTGTTTGGTTTTTTTTTTAAAGTGAATGTTAGGCTCAAAGGAAAATATAAAGAAAAAAAATAAAGAAAACTCAAAAAGTACCTGAAAAGGGAAAAATTACAACCACATCAGTGCAACACTGTAGCTGACTATGCTGTGCTGTATAGCAGGCAGTGTGTGATACTGATGGCTGTGTGAAGTCAAGTGAGCAACCAATTCAAAAGTTTAATATGTGTATTTTTGTACATGTAAATAATGATTAATAACCAAACAAATACTGGCATTTGTAAAAATAAAATTGTTTCACTTAAATCGTTTACTTAAGCTCCAATAGGCTGAAATAGCAATAATGTCTTAAAACAATTTACCAAGTTCATATTAATAGTTTGAAGAGAGGAAGTGAACCAGCAATATGATTTATTTCCTAACCATTGTCCTTTGATTGTTTATTGCTTTGTCTGTTTGTCATAGAACATAAAATATCACTTCAAATTGGTGGAAAATATTCTTCCTACATTACTTTTGAATCTGATTGCTACCAGATATGATTGTTCTGTTGTTGTGAAACAAATTTTTCAGGCGGATATGTTGTAAATGATCGATTATTTGCAACAAAGGTGCATGTGTATGCATACCAAGCAACAAGCTTAAATCCTATGACACAAGCAATATCAGAGGGCATTATATACCACATAAACTTACTTTGTTGAATACACAATGAACGTATTGCAGGGAAATTCAAAGATATTAAGAATAGGTCAAGTTTAGATGCATAAATTCCAGTTATTTTAAGTAAATGAAAATGCTTGTATGAGCCTAATGAAAACAATATTCACATATTAGTGCGTCTAATAACCAGCTCCAATGTTGAGTCAAATATGTGAACTATAGATGGCATTTAAGCAAGGGGTTTGTTCACTCATTTTGACTGACTACAGCAAGATTAATTTGCTTTAATATGTGTCTGATTTAGGAAGAAAACTAAAGAATGCAAATTTGTCATAGTAAAACAATGAGTTTCCCACATTAAATGTATGTTGCAAGGTCAACAATTTGGAACATTCTACAGTCTGCATTTTGCAAACAAACCTGCTGACTGCTATAGCCACTTGTATCATTAGTAAGGCAGGTACTGACATCAAAGTCTACAGTACATCGACTGGTAATCATTTAAATGTTACCAAAATTCAGTCAAATTAAAAAATCTACAATCTGCTGTTTCTATCACTTATTTCAATTCAGAAAAATCATCGTCTTCCCTGTGTGTGGCAAAATAGCTTTCGAAACGTTGGTCATTGAGACAGTTGCTTAGTCTGATTATTTAAAAATATTCACAGTAAAAATAGCTGACAATGTTTGATTTGAAACTTTGCTCAAACTATTTGACTTTTCCCTAATTAGAGAGTAAATAATATTAACATTGTCGTTTTAAAATGCAATAACAATGGGTTCATTGAGTAGGAGATTGAATAATTTGTCAAGTGACTTTGTTAAGATCAGAAATTGAACAATTGCCTAAGGGGACATCTCGTTATAAACAAATATGATTAAGCATGGCAAATTTGTGTAAGAGTACATTTACATGCAGACTTGTAAATGAATGTTCAGGGATTAACAGAAATTGCAGCATGAACTGTATCACGTGCATCTAAACTCATCATTTTAAAACACTCAAATTTAGAGAAGGCAATGCCTTTAGGAGTGTTTTCTTGGCATTGTATATCAAAGCCTAAAATACTCTCAAAAACAACTGCTCATTTTCTCCTAATTTTTATAATTTTCATTTCCATACAAACAGACAGACAGACTAATGAGTGCCTTTTGTCGTACTAAAAGAGGAGACAATTAAAATACATTTTGTCACTATTTTCAAATACCAAAATAGAAAGCTGGCTGAACTATGGGGAGTGCTTTCCTAAAGTTCAACAAAAATGCCAAATAATATTCTCAAAAATGTAACATTGCCTAATAATGTTTTTTTGAAAATATACCCCTTTGAGCGCTAAAGTCAATTTCAGTCAACTTGATAAAATATAACCAATGATTTTTGTTCAGATCTTACAAAATTTTGATTCAAAACTGTAGCCAATGATAAATGAGGTCCGTTTGGTCTAATATTATCAAAAAAATTGCAGAAAAAATCACAAAAAGTGGTAAAATGTTGCACTAAAATTTTGGAGGGAAAAAAAGTACACCTGTCAAATGGTTAAAAAAAATCATTCAAAGTACTTTTGCTTGGTTCTGATGATATTATTCAGAAAGCAAAGTCCCATCTAACATGGGTAATGAATAATGTTGATAGAAAGAATACAATAACTATGGTTGACCTTCATTTTCCCATCATTCAAATAACGACAGACTATGAACATTCTGTGTAGAACAGTAAACATACTGTTGTCTTCCCACCCACCACTAAGATGAAACAGCAGTGAAATTGTTCAACCTGATAATAGTTTTTTTCAAAAGTTAAATATTTGATACTAGCAAAGTGCATAGCAATGCTAACTAAAGAAATCACCATGTATGAAAGATAAAGTATCCTTGACTCTATTTTTGTGTACTATACCATACTGACAAAACGCTTATGAAGACACTACCTCAACAAAATACACTTGTTTGCCATCGTGATCCATCATAATGTATTGTTGCTATCTCTCTTGACTCATCAAGAAAACGTTTGTAGGCTATTTTTTCTGGCCAAAGGGCAATGACTTGCTTTGTATCTTTGTTTAGTTTTACAGTTATTTTTTTTTCAACAGATAGAAATGTTCTTGAATAGAAAATAATCACAATGCAACGGTATATCATACATTGCACAGTGGGATTGTGCCTACTCAAGTAACATTACATTTTATAAAGAGTTCAAGAGGACTAATAGTTCCTGTAATCATGCTACATAATTTCATTTTTGAAGAATGTTTGTCCATCAGGTCTACAAATAATACCAGTGATCTATATTGTTGATGGCTTCTGAGTTTATTACCATAACTATTGATTCAAATACCTTTACTTCATTGTTTTCATATTTCACTCTTCAGAAAGGCTTTACTCCACTGCACTATGCTGCCCAAGAAGGCTATAAAGATGTTGCAGAGATTCTTATTGGTGCTAAGGCAAACATAGAAGCTCTCACAGAGGTAAGTGTGACTATCTCCTCAAGCAGAAAGAGATAAGAGTGGCACTTCCACTGTTTGATGATTTGTATACATGCCAACCTTTAGGATGTATTTTTTCAAATATGCTGCAAACAATTGTGATAACCTTACCCAGGGTCTCAAATAGAGTATGGTTTACAATATCCAAATAATTAAAGTTGAAATAATACATGAACTATCACAAATTTTGTCATTTTCCTACTACTTTTTTGGATAAATTATTTTCTCTCACAGTCAATGAATCCGCAGTAGAGATAACCACATAATTTTCATTTCCATTGTCTGTGGAAAGAAACCACTGTATTTTAAGATAAGCAGTTATTTAGTCTGAATAGAGAATATCTTAAAATATCACTTGTCAAGCATTTTAAATATGCTTTGATGTTAATCTGCATCGTAGTGTTAAATATATGCATGGACTCACAAGTTGTTGGTTGTATCAAAGCAATATCACTTTAGATTTCTATCACAAGATAGCTGTGTCGTAATGTTCCTGGTCTTGATTCTCATTTTACCCCTTTGCCAAGGCATACAACTGTATGTCAGTTTGTTTTGTGATCTAATATGGTCATCAGTACGTAATTTGTCTATATGCTTTGAAATTCTAATTTGCAGTTGATCTTAAGAACGAAAATCTAGTACAGTTGGCTGCTGTGCATTTACTATGATAAAATGATAGATTCATGTATTATTTTAGATCGTATCTTAATCTGTGATGAACTTTTAAAATTATCTTTACCATTGTTCACTAATAAACTTAGCATAATATTGACACCAACACAGAATATTGAGAGCTTCTAAAATTATAATATCAGTACTTGTACTCTCAGTAAATTAAAAAAACATTGCTATAAAAGAAAATATAATTTAAACGTATTGCAAAATGTGCCATATTCCAGACAGGTATCAACAAGTAACATCATTATGGGAGTCTAAACGCAAAATTTCAATTTTTTAGCTAGTGACATCTGAAGACTTTCCACAAAAATGATGCCAGACAGTAGTAGTGCAGTACATGAAACAATATTTTTGATAAATTGACAACAATATTATCAAAATAATTCTAGCCTATATATTAAGTATTATATTATAATTTTGAACAGTATCTCTAGGGAACTAAAAGTTTCAAAGTATTCTCAGACTGGCAATTGATTCTATGGAAAGAACGTTTTTACCAAAAACGAAGAAGAATTCGACAACATATATAAATGTTAGCATTGTTGTGAGATCTTGCAAACTCAATGATTCAACAATAACTACACAACAAATATTGCTGCATCCCAGCAACATGATTGTCTTTTGTGTAGTTTACAAAAATGATTATCTTAAAAAAGAACCCTTTCAATTTTTCTGTCGCTTATTTTTTGTACATTTTACAACTAAATGAGGTTGTTGAGAAATATGCCACAGAGTTTGAAATGTGCAAGTTGTGACTTTCTGGTACTTCACATGTAAACATTCAAAGGAAAATAGTGCCAGTGAACTAATGACAATCTTTTACCTAACCAATATTACACTGGGTGTAAAATAGATTTCAAAGTTCTTGTAAAACATTAGAGATAACTTTTAGCATGTTTGACCGGAAGTATTCTAATAGGGCTTGATACAATACAGGCCATACTGTATGTCAGTGCGTATTAAAAGTAATAATATTGTCATAGCTGTGTATTCATGTCAGGTTACCGTATTGAAATATACAAATAAAAGAGTAGGTAAAGTAATAAGCTGTATTTTTTAGAGTTTCTTTAAAACACCTCATTGCTATTTCATGTTTGAATGATTGTCATATAATTTCTGTGGAATCATTCAAAGAAAAAGAGTGCCAGTTTAATAATGTCAATATTCTAGTTGACCAATATTACACATGGATTTCAAAGTTCTTGTAGACCATAAACAATAACTTTTAGCACGTCTGATGTAAAGTATTGTAGGGATTGGTACAAAACAGGCTATACTGTATCTCAGTGCGTATTAAAAGTAATAATATTGTCATAGCTGTGTATACATGTCAGGTTACCATATTGAAATATACAAATAAAAGAGTAGGAAAAGTAATAAGCCATGTTTTCTTAGAGTTTCTTTACAATACCTCAATGCTAGTTCATGTTTGAATGATTTTCATATAATTTCTGTAGAATCATTCAGAGAACCCAAACATTTGCAAAGCAATTGGCAAAGGCTTCCTAAGAAACACAATTTGAACTAAAACAAAAAGTTATTCCCTAAAGATCACAGATTTGCTCTACTCTACTCTGTTCACTATGTAAACTTTCTTTTGGACTTTCTTACAATATTTCTTTTGAAGTTTATGTGAATGGTTTTATGAATAATTGTGTGCATGGTACAGTGCATCTTCTATTACAATGTGCTGCATCTCAGGCACCACATATTACAAATTGCTACAAAATTATAATAGAGTTGGCCAAAGGAAACAAAATAAGCACTATAGTCTTAGAGTCGATATCTAGTTACATAGTGAACGTATAAAACACGTACAAACAGAGATAGAAATGTAAGTGTACCTAATTTTATGATTCAAAAGGCTCCTTTTGCATTGATATAATGAACTGACAATTCTAACACATTTGTTCTACATGTAACTGCAATCTCATGTGGACTGTTTCAATAGTTGTCGTCTTAAGCCTATTATATGCTGTTCATCAGTAATTCATGGCGCTTGAGCTTTACCATAAAGCTTGTAAATTTAAACACTGCATTTAAGCATACAAGTAAATATATAGTTGTGTATCTTCTAATATAGAACATTGCAAAAGACGCAACAGCAACATGGAAAATGATGTGTTATATAACAGGTTGATCAGTAATGAAGGAAATATCGTTTTGAGGGTGTCACTAGTAGAAAGCACATAGTCCTTTAAAAAATAAAATGATTTTTTTTTTAAAATTTGATCGCTGTGATACTTTGTGCATTACAATTTGGTAATATTCTACAATTTGTAAAATACAAATATGAGTTTGACTAAGATTTGGTAAAATGGCAAACTATTATGAAAGTAATGTTTACACCTTATGAAGTATATTAATGCACATAAAGGTGCATTAAAATTGACTAGCTTTGATGATATGGGGTATTTTGAGCAACTTGTGACTATAATTTTTGTATTAAATCTGACATCATATCGTGAGATGCCTCCTTTGTCATAGAAGTTTTAAAGAGAAGTAAGCAACTTCATAAAGGAGACTAGCAGTAAATAACGGTCTACAGAGAATACCTGATAGTGCTAGGTGGCATCAATTTGTTTCTGTAATGCCTGCAGACTTAAAATTATATACACAAATGCAATCTTGTGCACTTACATTATGTTTTAAATCATGAAATAGAAATGGTTTGAAGTACAATTACTTGAATATTTTGATGGACCTTGTATATTCTGTAAGACTTTAGTTTTGTCTCTATTTTCATGATGTAAACTGTAAAGTAAGATACAGGGGAAATATATATACTTTTTTGTGAATCCATAGTGACATTTTAGTTTTGTGACACATACAACTTGTTTATAATTATATCAATGCACATTTGGAATAGAAACCTAAACAACATTTTTTTCAACATTATATTCTTGCTTCACTACATGATGAATCTGAGTCATTGCCTAATGTCACTTGGCTTGTGACAATGCAGTGCCCTAGTTATTCAGAAGTTGTAAATTAATACAAGTTAAGGTCCTTGTGGTCACTAAACACTAGGTGCAACCAAATAGTGTTAGATAATGGCAGCTTTTTGTTTTCATTTTCAGGATCAAACATGTTTTCACCATGCTAATAAATTGCATGTACCGGTACATATGTGATGAAAGTTAACTGTCACAACGAACAGCACAGTTTGTAAACTTGTGCTTGACACAAAGCACAATTTTACATAATACCTGTTGCCAATACCTGAACTAAAAGCTAATGACTGTGACAGGTAGTGTTTTAGTACACTGGAAAGTGTTCAAACATCAGGGCCAAGACCAGCTCTTCATTTCATATTCTAAGGTAGCACATGTTCCTCCAGCATGTTAAGCTTTTGTGTTATGCTGACATGTGGGAAATGTACTCTGAGATATATGAACAGCCCCTTGATACTAATGCCTGTAAATAGAAAAGAAAAGATATAATCGAAATGACCAATTAAAATGTGACAGAGTAAACATCTTGTACCCTCCTCAATGGCACCTCTACAGCAAATATCTCAGACCCAACAAGAACATGGTAATAGCTGACCAATTATTCTGATATTCATAAGTGAACTACTTTCAGCAAAACTTGATATTGCTATTCTTCATTAGGGTTGAAATATACTACACAGCCCTCATTTTCAACTAGGTAAAACTTGATGTTAGGTCTATTATTATCCTCTCCCAAACCCCTGCACGATGATGATGGGTAGTTGCTAGATAGATTCACTCACTAATATACTATTGTCAGTCAGTGGCCTGCAAACGTTGTAAATGTTGTGGCACTTGGAGAAAAACAAGGACAGTGGCTGGTACTTGTCATAAAGATACTGGGCATCCTCCAAGAAGGAAGGGTAACATCAGCAACAACAGTCATTGGAGCAGAACAGATTTTGTAAATATTTTCTGGCTGCAATGAAGAAGAGACAGTTGATATTATACTTCCTGTGTAATCTTTTAACCACTGAATTGAAGAAGTAGAATACCAAAAAAATATTGGTTATTGATACAGCCTTAGCCTATGTGGATATTTTTTATTATCTGGAAAATAGGAATGTTTGGTGAAGAGGAAATATAAACAAACACTACACATATATCTGTATTGATGTAAAAATAGACTACATCTTTCAATGTTAAAATATGAAGATAAAAATAACCACTGCTTTTGTTGTTAGCCAAAGTCTTGTAATGTAAAGAAAGATTCATGTGCATTGGCATGACAGTATTATTTAAGCCTCGCTGAGAATCATGGGAGTTAGTCACCTAACTATGCTTACCAGTACAGCTATAACATCATGAACATGGCTTCAGCTTTTTTAGTCATTTACTTCAATGGCAATTTTGTATGAAATTCTGTACTGAACTTACAGATAGAATACACTAGCTCTGAAAGATGCAAAAAAAGGAACTGGAGAGAAAGCAAAATCTGTTATAATGATGTTTCTGATAAAAAGCAAAAGCAGTCAATACAAGCAAAACATGCATGAATGATTGATGCTGACAAACCGTACAGCACTTGTCTACACGATTGCCCACAAAAGAGCGACAATGGTAGGCCTGTCCGTGCACTTTGATCCTGGCTAAGGTTTTATCTAGAGCCCTATAACAATACCCTACTTCCCTAGGCAAGTTGCTCTCTTAGCTACAGGCTTCAGTTTTCTAGATAAACCAATGAAATCATGATACATTAATTTTAAACAACAGAAGGTAAAGATTCATGTTCATCAAGGACATTACAAAAATATTTGTTCTGTATGGCAAAGACAATTACTTTTTCTTCTGCACATAAAAGCAATTCATCTCTTTCCTCTTTAAGTCTGAATACTTCATTAAGTGGTACATCATCTTTATCATCCTCATCAAGATGTTCAAATGCAATAAGTTCAGTCTCAATGAATTCAGCCTGATCCCTACAATCATCAGATACAGGGGAGATATATAATTTTTTGTGAATCCACAGTGACTTTTTAGTTTGTGACACATACAACTTGTTTATGATTATATCAATGCACGTTTGGAATGTAAAACAAAAGAATTTTTTTCAACATTATATTCTTGCCTCACTACATAATGAATCCGAGTCATTGTCTAATGTCACCTTCTTCTTATATAGAATTCTAGTATGCGCTTCATTTGACTTGCGACAATGTAGTGCCCTAGTTATTCATAAGTTGTATGTGAATACAAGTGAAGGACTTTACAGTCACAACCAAATGGTGTTGGATTCTTGCAGCGTTTTGTTTTCATTTTCAGGGGCAAACATGTTTTCACCATGCTAATAAATTGCATATACCAGTACATGTGTGATGGAAGCTTAACTGTCACAACTAACAGCACACTTTTCCCTTAACAAATCTGTTGACCAGAAAGTGCCCGGTATGTGCCTGGAATAGATCCGGTTTGTGCCCTTAATTATTGCCCAGTTTGCGGCCGTTTATGTCCAAAAACGGTCGAAACCAGAAACCCATTCAGTGACCGTATACAAAAAAATTATAATGGTGACTGGATGATGACTGGTTGTGGCAAAAAACAGTCATAAAACGGCCATCCATTTTATTTCTGTGACCAGGAAGTGCCCGGTTATGGCCAAAAACGGTAACAAAACGGGCGCACGGTTTATGCCCAGTTCTGTGTTGGTGACCGGAAAGTGCCCGGTATGAGCCCAGAATAGACCCGGTTTGCGGCCGGTTATGGCCAAAAGCAGTCGAAACCGGGCGCCCGTTCAGTGACCGTATAAAAATAAGTTTATAATCATGGTGATTGGATGATGACCGGTTGTGGCAAAAAACGGTAATAAAACGGCCACCCATTTTTTTTCTATGACCAGAAAGTGCCTGGTTATGGCCAAAAACAACGGTCAGAAAATGGGCGCACAGCTTATGCCCGGTTTTGCGTTGGTGATAGGAAAGTGCCTGGTATCAAAAAACAAAAATGGCACCCGTTTTATGCCCCTTTTTTAATTCTATGACCGGAAAGTGCCTGGTTATGGCCAAAAAATGGTCAGAAAACGGGCGCACGGCTTATGCCCGTTTTTTTTTGTTGGTGACCGGAAAATGCCTGGTAATGGAAAAGAAATCTGGTACTCGTTTTAAGCTGTTTTTTTCCTATGACTGGAAAGTGCAGGGCAAATCATTAGTTCCAGAGACCAGCTCTGGAACTGTTAGTTTTTGCTCACTTTCCTTCCTTCTTTCTTTCTTTCTTTCTCTCGCATTACTACCATAGAACATGCTATATACAAATTTTACCTTCATTACCCAGAATGCATTGTGACACGCTTATGACGTCATCGGTCATCTCGGACGGGTTTCACGGGCATTTCTTGTTTGTTTATTCATTTATTTTTT
This sequence comes from Ptychodera flava, assembly GCA_001465055.1. NCBI lineage: Eukaryota > Metazoa > Hemichordata > Enteropneusta > Ptychoderidae > Ptychodera > Ptychodera flava. Next base: position 27,682 of record LD343774.1, read on the forward strand.
ACTTTGCATTGCACAAATATCAAATTGCGTTCAGCTATTAATAATTCTACCTTTCTTTCGCTTTGTTTTTTGTTGCTTTTTGATTTTATTTTTCTCTAAATACTCGCCGTACGTGGCGCTATACTGTTACGTCATACGCCTTCCACGTGGTTTAGACTCACGCTGTTTCGCCCAAGTGCTCATGGGTTGAATGAGATTAAAAATGGCGGCGGATACTAACGCTTCCCTCGCATAGAGAGAGAAAAGTGGGCTTTGCGTAAGTTTACAAGCGCGGCTGGGCACATCGTGTACCTAGGCGAGGTGGGTGTGCTCGAAAACAAAGATCAATGCAAGTTTTGGATTCAAAATCGGCTGTTTTCGGCGGAGATGCTGCCCGCCGTATTTCCTGAGGAGCCACCAGCGGTTTTTAGCTCCGCTGTCAGCGACGCAGAGCTTATCAAATAGGTTGATTTTCTGTCGTCGTCCGTCGTCGTCCGTCAACAATTGCCTTCTCCTCTGAAACCGCAAGTCCAATTGCTTTGAAATTTTATATGCAGCTCACTTGGGGTGACTTCACTTAAGTTTGTTCAAATCGTGGTGAAATTTGCATATTTGTATTTTTGGGGCATTTTTTGGTGTTTTTGGTAAAAATCTTCTTCTCTGAAACCGCTTGTCCGATTGCTTTGAAATTTGATATGCAGTTTACTTAGGGTGACTTCAGTCAGATTTGTTCAAATCGTGGTGAAATTTGCATATTTATATTTTTAAGGCAATTTTTGTCATTTTTAGTAAAAAAAAAAATAAAAATCTTCTTCTTCAAAACTACCAGTCAGATAGCTTTGATATTTGGTACATATGTCCCTTGGGATGATCTATTTCAGATTTGTTCAAATTGTGCAGAAATATGCAAATTTGCATTTTTAAGGCAATTTTTGCCATTTTTGGTCAAAAAATGTATTTCTCTAAAAGTACTAGTCTGATAAATTTGATATTTGGTATACAGATTTCTATAGAGGAACTAAGTAATATATATGGAATTTCTGATGAAATCTGTAATTTTGTATTTTTGGGGAAATTTTTGCCATTTTTGGTCAAAAAATGTGTATTTCCAAAAGTACTCATCTGATAGCTTTGAAACTTGGTATACAGGTTCCTACAAATAAACTAAATGACATTTGTTGAAATTATGATGAAATCTGCAATTTTGTATTTTTGGGGCAATTTTTGCCACTTTTGGTCAAAAAATGTGTATTTCCAAAACTACTCATCTGATAGCTTTGCAATTTGGTATACAGGTTCCTACAGATCACCTTAATGATATTTATGGATATTATGATGAAATCTGCAATTTTGTAATTTGGGGCATTTTTGCCATATTTGGTCAAAAAATGTCTTTTTCCAAAACTACTCATCTGATAGCTTTGAAATTTGGTATATAGGTTTCTATAGATGAACTAAATAATATTTATTGAAATTATGATGAAATCTGCAATTTTGAATTTTTGGGTCAATTTTTTCCATTTTTGGTTAAAAAAATGTGTTTCTCAAAATATACTGTTTTCGTGTCTTGTAAGCCCTTGGGGCTGGGTGAGGTAACCAAGCTGTTTAAGACCACACATGACACTTTAATAAATAGATATAACATAGCATAACATAACTGCTCTAACAGCTTTGAAATTTGGTATACAGGTTTCTATAGATGAACTAAATTTGATCTTTTGAAATTATGATGAAATCTGCAAATTTTATTTTTGGGGGCAATTGTTGCCATTTTTGGTCAGAAAATTTTATTCTCCAAAAAACTACTCATCAGATAGCTTTGGTTGACATGTTCTTAGGGATGATCCGATGTGATATATTCAAAGTCTGATGAAATCTTCGATTGTGTATTTTTGCAGCTATTTTAGCTACTTTTTTCTGGCCTACTATTTTAGCTACTTTTTTTTGAGCTATCAAAGATTTCCACCTTCTTAATCAACATGTGTCAAAAATAGTTATTCTCTACATAAACACAGCGGAGCTATATCGGCCGCTAGGTCGCTTGTTTCTATATCAGTCTGCAGGGCTGTGATGGGAGGTCGTTTAACGCCGGTAACACACAGCCCTGCCATGCCGAGCTAGGCATAGCATAGTGAACTGTCTGTCACCGCACCGGCATGCGTTGGCTGCACGTAAAAGCAACTCAACTTTCCGAGATCAAACGGTCAGTATCTTGTGAAAACAGCAACACAGCAATGAAAATTGTTTTAGTCAGTGGTAAAAACTCTTAACAGATGAAGCGTTAATTGCTTTTAATCAAATGAAAATGCATGTGGCCTCGGTTTTCAAGTTCAACGGCCTAGGTCTGATGTCTTCTTGTCTGAGAAACATTTCTGTGCGTTGTCGCCCCCGTATGCAGCTGTTGCATTTTTACCGTACATGTAGGCATTTGTAATCTGTGTACTGTAATTCCCTGGACTGCCTTGCTTTAAGTTGTATTTTTTTGTTGTATCAGGCCTCACTATAGGTATGTGCTTGCATATTAAAATGCCAAGCACTCTTTCATTCTGCACCAATCTTCGTCACACATTCTCTTTTCTTCCGCTGCTCTGGTCTCTGGAACTTTGCTTTTGCTTGCAAATGCTTTCTAGTTTTGCATGTTATTGCACCTTTGCTGAAACTACACATGCAAAATTTCTTTCATAAGTTGGCATGATTCCACAGTAGTCAGCTCTGGAATAAACTTTTACCAATTTCAGCAACAGTACCACTAGACAAAATGCTTGATATGCGCTTAGCATATTTACGTATATTGATGTATATGGAACAGAATACTAATCGCATATGCAGCTTACATCTTTGTATATGGAACATTCCAATACATTGATGTGCGTAGCGTATTTCTATGCAGATCATGAGTATACGTAATGCAGATGTTTGCACACTAAGAGTACACTGTAGTTTTGCATTTTATTAGCGTAATGTATACTGAATGTATTTGGCACATATACAGAATCAGTATATGTGTATATATTGTTGTATATCAAGCATTTAAAGGGCCTATGACATGCCCCATACAACCAAACGTAAAATCACTCTTTGGGTCTTGAAGTTAGCCTACGTCACTATCTTGCATTGCGTATCGCCCCCTTTGTCCAGATAAAACGCAAGTAAAAGTTACGGGTGGGCGTGTACCCCTAACCCAACTTGTTCGACTTTTTTCAGCTTTTCGAAGTTGAGCCGACGACTTATCTTAATACAGGCAAACAGTCTTTCACACCTCCGCAATCTCATGTCCGTAAGGGTGTGAGGCAAGGGCTTCCTTTGCTCAGAACGTACACCAGGCGCGCAACGCACGAGAGAACATTGTAAGCTTAGTGTTTAGTTTGCTACAGCGACATGGTCTTTTCAGGAGATTACCAACGGTCACATGTCGCGTACGGCCAATCGCCGCGCCGATCGAGTAAATTAAAATGACTGAAATTAAAATGACTTGTCAGGCTATCTGATTAGGTGTACTATGCTTTCGTGCCAAATATGGGAAATTTCAACGGGAAACATTTGCGAGCCAGGAAGCTTCCCGTCTCTACACAATTGTGAACGGTGAAGACGGCGATTCAAAATGGCGACCCGACAATGCGGCGACAAACACAAACTTTGTTTGTTTTTCTTCATCAAAACATGTACAAAATTGGCCTAACGCATCATTTTTTGCTGGGTTCGTTTGCTCTGAAAATGCACGGGAACATGGGTCGATTTCATCATTTGTCTCGTGCTCCAAGGAAATGACAGTTCTGTCAAAGGTCGACGTTCAACACAGCTACACTCAGAGTGATAGTTTTCGGAAAGGGTAGTGAATTTAGATTTCGCCCAACCAAAGTCGTTTCATAAATGATGAGCACCTATGGCTGTCTCTGTGTGTTGCTTTCGGCACCTTTTATCGTATGGTCTGGCTAACATTGCCGAATTTGTATAGCCCGAAATAGCTTCTACTAAGCAGACTATCAAAAACGGGACAGCAGTATCACTTCACTTATAATATGAGGTCACACAACTTGTAAAACGCTATCATTTCGGAGCGAAGTGAATCCGACGAACAGAATGTGTTGCATGTCCGAAAACTGAGGTCGTCCGAAAACTGCACACTGAGTGTACTGTAGAATCGAAATACACAGGCGCGGGAATGCTCCACATTTTATAAAATAAATTCAAACGTGAAAAGTTCAAACTAAGACTGATACTGTCTTATTTCATACAAAGAAATGAAAAGTAGGCTCGTCGTACTGCCAAATCTGTCCCAAGCATTCCATTGCTTTGTCCACTCGCGCTTTGTCATTCCGAGTCAGAATCTGACTCTGATTTGGAACCACTCGTCCCGGATGCCTGGGGTTGCCTTTGTGTCTTTAAGCTAATTCCCCTCGAAATCACTTTCTGAATTCTGGTCAACACTGTCCTCGCTGGAAGCAACTTGATAAGTCCCTGCAGCTAGACCGCCGGTGTGGCTTCCTTACCAGTGTTTACTGGGCGTCTGTGAGCACTGTTTATATAGCTGACTTTGTTTGTGGTCTAATTTATACAAGGACCGCTAAATACACTTTCTTGACAATAGCGTTGTACAAATGACGTCAATTCTACCTGTTGGTCAATTCCCTTACCAAATCAACGGACCCAAATGTACACATGTGTACATCAGTCACCCATGATGTGTACATTTAGCAAATCATGTATTCTTGATGTATACATCAAAAGTACATGGTTTTGACCGATGCGCAAAGTTGTTGATTATGTAATACATGAAAAGCACACCAAATGATAATGTACATCTGATGTATTCATCAAATGTAAATATTTTTAGTCTTTGAACATCTGTGCTTTGGTAGGTAGTTGATGTGTATTCAATGTACACATTGAAAACACATCTCTCTGGCTTTAACGTTGCATGACATTGATGTACGTTTGATGTACACATCAAACATACATAATATTACTATGCTTGTCTGTCACATTTTAATTGGCCACGCCGAATGATGTGACTGACTGCAAATACACAGTAATGGTTGGTTTACATACCTGTGAATATGAATAAAATTATTAACAACTCACAGTATTGTAAACACCATAACTTTACATCTAAAGTGTAAATTTTGCTACATACAAAGATTACAATCAATCACAAAAACTGGAGCACATGAAGGCTAATGTTAGATACTTTTTTCAATCAATCCCAGATTTTGCAGCTTTACTCCATGCCTGACAGTGCGACGCATATTGCACTACTCACAGACATACAACGCAGCACGTCCTTGTTCAGTGAATACAACATTTGTGTAATACAAGTGTTGGGGCCCCAATGTATTTCCTGTTGGAATTTTCAAAACTTTTGATGGTTTCCCTAGATTCGTTGATAATGTAATGCATATAACAGACTGCCCTGACCATTAACGTTTATGTATGGGCGCAGATGAGAGGAAATGCTTTTCTCTCATCCTTGCCAATACATACACATTAAAGGTCAGGACGTTGACCTTTATTTTTATGTTGTTTTGACTGAAACTTTATATGAGTTTTGCAGACATTTGATGTTGTATATAAACATCATATATACAAACTTGGATTTCAAGTTTCTGTTATCAAACAACTGATGTAGATATATTAAATACATGTATCCAGTATGTATTTTCAATAATTTACAAAGAGGCAGAAAGCAACTTTCCTCAGAGTGTAACTTTTGTGGTGATACCCAAACCTTTGATCATCTTTTGAATGGCTGCAAGACTATATAATGCTTAATACACTGAGAAAAATTATTTCTTTGAAATATATCTTTGAAAATTGACAATATGCTTTTTACATCGTCTATTTATGTCAATTTGCTAAGTCATACAGAGGGTGCCTCTCTGTGCAATGTTTTATGCCATGATAGAATGTGGTTGACAATTATCAATGTCACTGCTGTTGCACAACTCTGCCTTAATTCTTCACTGAAAAAACATTCCATAATGAGTGTTAGGAAATAAAATGCAATTTGAAAGGTAAAAATGTTTAAAAAGTAACATTACCATGGCTTTAATTTTCATTAAAAATAACATACAACTTCTATTGCTTCAAGAGTCACCATCTTTAGGTGCTGACAAATTATAGTCAGTAACTTGCTACACCTAAATTATGTCTATATGCTGTTCAACTTCATATATCTGATATGTTGCTCAAGGAAATAAGCACGGTAAAAGTGTCCAGTTCTGCCACTGTTATCACATTCTTCAACTGTGATGGTCGCATAATAAACATGGGCTTTCAATTCACTTAAAAGAAAATGCAGGTTTTTTCACCGGGGTGTGAATGGGTTTCCAAACTTTATGACGGAACCTGAAATAAATCAATAAAAACATGTAAATGAAAAGGCATAGGCTGACTGCCCTTACCAAATCAACGGACCCAAATGTACACATGATTTGTACATCAGTCACCCATGATGTGTACATTTAGCAAATCATGTACTCTTGATGTATACATCAAAAGCACATGGTTTTGACTGATGCGCAAAGTTGTGGATTATGTAATACATGAAAAGCACATCAAATGATAATGTACATCTGATGTATTCATCAAATGTAAATATTTTCAGTCTTTGAACATCTGTGCTTTGGTAGGTAGTTGATGTGTATTCAATGTACACATTGAAAACACATCTTTCTGGCTTTAACGTTGCATGACATTGATGTACGTTTGATGTACACATCAAACATACATAATATTACTATGCTTGTCTGTCACATTTTAATTGGCCACGCCGAATGATGTGACTGACTGCAAATACACAGTAATGGTTGGTTTACATGCCTGTGAATATGAATAAAAATATTAACAACTCACAGTATTGTAAACACCATAACTTTACATCTAAAGTGTAAATTTTGATTTATACAAAGATTACAATCAATCACAAAAACTGGAGCACTTGTGGGCTAATGTTAGATACTTTTTTCAATAAATCCCAGATTTTGCAGCTTTACTCCATGCATGACAGTGCGACGCATATTGCACTACTCACAGACATACAACGCAGCACGTCCTTGTTCAGTGAATACAACATTTGTGTAATACAAGTGTTGGGCCCCAATGTATTTCCTGTTGGAATTTATAAACTTTTGATGGTTTCCTTAGATTCGTTGATAATGTAATGGATATAACAGACTGTCCTGACCATTAACGTTTATGTATGGGCGCAGATGAGAGGAAATGCTTTTCTCTTATCCTTGCCAATACATACACATTAAAGGTCAGGCCGTCGCCCTTTATTTTTATGTTGTTTTGACTGAAACTTTATATGAGTTTTGCAGACATTTGATGTTGTATAAAAACATCATATATACGAACTTGGATTTCAAGTTTCTGTTATCAAACAACTGATGTAGATATATTAAATACATGTATCCAGTATGTAGTTTTGGTATGTATTTTCAATAATTTACAAAGATGCAGAAAGAAACTTTCCTCAGAGTGTAACTTTTGTGGTGATACCCAAACCTTTGATCATCTTTTGAATGGCTGCAAGACTATATAATGCTTAATACACTGAGAAAAAATATTTCTTTGAAATATATCTTTGAAACTTGACAATATGCTTTTTACATCGTCTATTTATGTCAATTTGCTAAGTCATACAGAGGGTGCCTCTCTGTGCAATGTTTTATGCCATGATAGAATGTGGTTGACAATGATCAATGTCACTGCTGTTGCATAACTCTGCCTGAATTCTTCACTGAAAAACATTCCATAATGAGTGTTAGGAAATAAAGTGCAATTTGAAAGGTAAAAATGTTTAAAAAGTAATATTACCATGGCTTTAATGTTCATTAAAAATAACATAAAACTTCTATTGCTTCAAGAGTCACCATCTTTAGGTGCTGACAAATTATAGTCAGTAACTTGCTACACCTAAATTATGTCTATATGCTGTTCAACTTCATATATCTGCTATGTTGCTCAAGGAAATAAGCACGGTAAAAGTGTCCAGTTCTGCCACTGTTATCATATTCTTCAACTGTGATGGTCGCATAATAAACATGGGCTTTCAATTCACTTAAAAGAAAATGCATGTTTTTCACCGGGGTGTGAATGGGTTTCCAAACATTATGACGGAACCTGAAATAAATCAATAAAAACATGTAAATGAAAAGGCATAGGCTGACTGCACAAAGTTATGTCTGTAGAAACAATGGTATGATGATCTGAGAGACAGTGACGGAAAATAAATACACCCTCTCTATATGATCTTGGCAGCAAATACCTCTACTATGATTTCAATTTTCATTTGCAGTATGAGATCATTCACAGTCAATGCTTACTTTAT
>LD343774.1:38166-66946 GCA_001465055.1 Ptychodera flava
AACCACTTTTTCATAGAAATATTTCCAACATTCTTGATTAACAAAGCGGCAAAAATTGAAAGCTGAATCAAAATTGATAAATATACATATGATGGTAACATTTCATTGTGGTGAAATTGTTGGAAAATTCTCCTTTCGTAATGATTTAGTACCGCAAATGTTTGCCATTGCACTAGGGCTAATAAATCACTGTGTGATGTATGTATGATGTTGGTTTTGATGTACATATCATGTGTGAATATTTTTTGTTTGGAATCTGTAGATGATGTATGTATGATGTTGGTTTGATGTACACATCATGTGTGTGTATTTTGTTTAGAATCAATACATGATGTATGTATGATGTGGTTTTGATGTATACATCATGTACACATTTGGTTCCAAATCTATACTACATTATGTATACATCCATATATCATGGATGTACCTTTGATGTGTAAATCCTCACATAATTATGTGTCTTTGATGTACACATCATGTGTTTCTTATGTTTTATTGATGTACACATCATGTGTGTTTAATGTATCTTTGATGTATGGTAATTTCGGTAAGGGTGCACAAAGTTATGTCTGTAAAAACAATGGTATGATGATCTGAGAGACAGTGATGGAAAATAAATACACCCTCTCTATATGACCTTCGCAGCAAATACCTCTACTGTGATTTCAATTTTCATTTGCAGTATGAGATCATTCACAGTCAATGCTTACTTTATTTACTCTTTTAACACACGCTGTTTCAGATATGATATTCAATGAAAAATATACCCTGCTATATAGAGAAATGTATATATACAAATATCATCACAATTATGTTTAAAAAAAATTCCAAAAGTGAAACCCCTTAATGAAACTCTGAACGTTTTAAAGCACAAGACCGTTTGTGTTTGTATGATGACTGAAAAAAAAAATAGTTTACTTGTGCAATGTTATGCCAATTGACACAATTCTGAAGTAAGACATTCTTGAGAATACGCGTGTACCAAATTTCAAATCATTTTGATAAACAGTCTATGAAAGGTTCAAAAAGAAGGAAAATACAAAGGGCGCTGCTATTGAAGTGTCAATTATTTGACACACATTTCGTCAATGAAAGAGGAGCTTTGTAAAATACATGAAATACTTCATAAGCATGCAGTGTTTTCTCCAGGATTTTTCTATGTATTGATAATAAAGTTTACACGTACCAAAAAAAAGAGACAAAAGAAAGAATTGGAAACTTCATACATGATCGCACTAATCATAAACAGGATCACATTGACTGACATTTGGAATCAAAACATTAACGCAGCATGATTTTTGTTTACAGCCATGAATCGTAAAATTATTACTCACCAAGCTATAGCATCCTTTAGTATAACCCATCAGGATGATGCTAACAGCTTCAGTGTGAATCGAGTCTGGAGTTCGTGAGATCGTGTTGTAATTGGACTTGTGGTACTGAGCTCTCCGTAGTGAGTTACATCCCGATGTGCTTGCCTGTTCTTAGCTGCAATAATTGTTGACAGCCCATGGTCTGCGCTCGCCGGCTTTTTCTGTCATTTCTGTTCCAATGGCTGTGAAGCGCAGGTGGTGCAGCTATCTGTTCTCAAACGCTTCTGAGCTGCATTGCAATTTTGACGGTTCCCAACAGTGGACTGCTATCTGCTATCGATGTCACTAAGGTCTGACCTACTGTAACAGCGTTCAGTACGCGGTGCTTACATGTTCATTTTGAGGCGATCAAGCTTCACACAGGTCGATCGTATCCAGAACACTTGTTTATGCTTGCCTGGCCGCCGTAAAGCTCGAGTAGCACTTTCAGAATCCTTAATTGACAAATTCTGTATGCCGACTTAAGGTTCATCATGAACTAGCAAAGTGTAAAAGTTTCAAAGTGTAACAGTAATCTCTAAATTCACGCCGCTGCCTTCTGCACAGCTGGTCCAACTCAGCGAAGGTCATAGGAAATGACGCAATTACGGTAAAAGGGTACGTTACACTATGGGTCGCTCGATGCTCAAAGGGGCTGAAATGATCACCTGTCATATTCCACATTTTCATGAGGTTGACCCTACAGAACAACTTACTGTTCTGTGCTAGTAGATAAATCATCTGCTTATAACAGGGTGAAAGTAGCTTTAGTTTTTGTTTTCATGGATCGCCAGCGATGCAATGAATGTCGCAACGGGCATCAACCCCCGGAGCAGAGATTACCGTTTCGCGACAGGTCGTCGTTTCCCGCTCTTTTGAAATCTTTAACAGCGAGACCTTGCGCTGCAGGATAAAGTGGCATGAACGACTGTACGAAAGGATAGCTTAACACTTTCACTGCGTAATTAATTTTATAGGTGCATTCCTGTGCGTAGTTTTCTATGGAAATACGGCCTTATAAATATTGATTTACATGCATAAGCTGTATCTTTGTAATTATAAGAGTATTCGGGACAATTTTTTCAGTGAGTATTGCAATATGACAGAGCATCATAAAAATGAACAAAATGTCATGTGACACACGTAGAAGGTCACGTGATCACGGCGGCCATATTGGATTTTACACAAAAAAATAAAAAAATGTTGCATTTTTTGTTATTTCAATATATAAATGTATTTTTTTCAGTGCAACACTTTAAAAATTACTACTTATATTTTATTAACTCAAATTCAGTAGGGGGAACACATACTCTAAAAGATTTCCCACATAAATGAGGTTAGTATGCATATTTATTACAAGTTCATCTTCGAACAACAGGTATCATCTGACATTCAAAAGAGAGCTATATTATACATAAGCTTATATACTGGTAGATAGTCCGATGTGTAATTGTCATTGATGGATTGATATCATACAACATCCACAGGATACACCATCAACGTTTGTGACGTCGTTCACAGACCTTTTGTCGCACTTTTCTCTCAGCACGCTCAGCTGGCCTACCTTCCTGTCTTGCTTGCAATGTCTGTCTTTGCTCAACTGGTTTGGGAACATATTCAAGTTCGGTAATAAAGTTGTAATTTGAAATTTGACTTCCGCTATCTCCGTCGAGCTCAGTTTCACGATCACTGACAATTCCACTATCACTGTCTAGAAAAACATGCTAAAGGGCTTAGTCGGTGTTAAACTGTGCCTGCGTCGCCATTTTTAAATATCTCCCGACAGAAAAACAACAACTGATCACATGATCCTTACAAATTACGGCGGAGAAATGAGCGAGTATGGCGGCATTTGTTTACAAATTTGGCGCGCATGCTCATTTAGGTTTGACCTCTACCTCGTACGCTTAGCTAGGCTTGAGGAAATAGTCAACAAACATGATTTAGATCAGACAAAGCCAACGTATATCGAACGCATATAAACGCGTACGTTCTTGGCGCGTTTACGCGCCTCCTGCAGTCTGGCTGTTGGCGCAGAATGCGCCCTCCCGCGGTGAAAGTGTTAATATGAGCCGTTTAATTTCTCTTAGAAGACAATGTTTTTGTTAAAAAGATGGCTGAAATCGACTTCTTTGGTCAAGACGTCCAAGTTATTCATATGAAAAGTGAAGTCGTACCGGCGGCACTGTGGTATAGATGGACAACCGCTGTCAAGAACATACCCCAAATTGAATTGAATATATTATGGACGGACTACGCGGTCACATATTTCAGTTATGCAGGTAAGCTTATAATAAATACATAGTTGAGTTGAAATTTAGTGTATATTTGTCATTCTAACGGGTTGTCATTACCGATGTCTCCAGGTTTGTTTATTCATTGGTTGCAATTTTATTGCATTAGGGGGGATCGCGGTCGTCGGATCATATGAATGTGTATGTATTTGTTGTTTCTCAGATAACTCTTTCAGCGTCATTATTTTTTTCATCAGGGCAACAATTTGAATGCAATGATGTTCCAGTATTCATCATCATTTGTGAAAAAGTCAAGACTACATTTCGTTTACTTAAATGTATTAATTTCATTTGGTTTTTGTGTAGTTCTTTGTATTGTGTATAATGCACTTCTGGTACATTTTTGCATGTACTTGGACCATTGAGTTAAAAAAAAAGAACTGAAGTAGCATTAGACTACTGGAACACTGTCTGCCAACATTTGTATTTTTTGTAGTTGATATTATTGAGATTGAATTATCTTTTGAATCATATTTTCTTTCTTCTTTCTATCATTCTTAGAGTATGGAAAACTGAACAACAGAACAGGCAGCTCTCTAGATCACTAGATCTCTAGAGCAGGACATTTTAAGTGTGAAGTTGCAAACAGGATCAGTAGTGTGTGAGGACTGACATTTCATAAATATGAGTTTGGACTCAAAAGAAAAGCTGAAGTCGTGATTTTTCTATTATATTTATTAAATATCTAGTCTACTTTAAATTAGGTGTCTGCAAGCTGAACATCAGAGATCTTTGTCATGCGTTTTGTTCATGATGTAGAGGTAAGTCTTAGATTTTATAAAGCAGAGTACTCAGTCCTTTAACTCAAAAAAAGTGTCCTTTGATAGCAAAAATTATTCTGGCCAGTTTTAGGGCATAGGTTGCCTTGGAAGTAAAACAAGTTACAGCCTGTGCAGTACAATAAAAAATAATTCCTTCTGAAAAGCTAAGCATATTGTGATGTAGTCATCCTGACAACTTTATTAATATAATCAATAAAAGAATAAGAACAAAATTAAAATTTGCTGTTTTTATTGCGTTTATTAGTCATATATAATGATTTTCATTACAAATGTCTGTGATGCAAACTCATGTGTATGTCTTGGTGATCGTCAATTGTGATTGCATGGTAATATCCAACACAGGGTTCAAGCCAGCTGAGACATCGGTTGAACCACTTTTTCATAGAAATATTTCCAACATTCTTGATTAACAAAGCGGCAAAAATTGAAAGCTGAATCAAAATTGATAAATATACATATGATGGTAACATTTCATTATTGTGAAATTGTTGGAAAATTCTCCTTTCGTAATGATTTAGTACCGCAAATGTTTGCCATTGCACTAGGGCTAATAAATCACTGTGTGATGTATGTATGATGTTGGTTTTGATGGTACATATCATGTGTGAAAATTTTTTTGTTTGGAATCCGTAGATGATGTATGTATGATGTTGGTTTGATGTACACATCATGTGTGTGTATTTTGTTTAGAATTCATACATGATGTATGTATGATGTTGGTTTTGATGTACACATCATGTACACATTTGGTTCCAAATCTATACCACATTATGTATACATCCATATATCATGGATATACCTTTGATGTGTAAATCCTCACACAATAATGTGTCTTTGATGTACACATCATGTGTTTTTATGTATACATGATGTTTTATTGATGTACACATCATGTGTGTTTGATGTATCTTTGATGTATGGTAATTTCGGTAAGGGTATGCAAATACCGCTGCCTGGCTCGGGTGCGAAGAGGCCCCCTGATCACCGAGCAAGAAAAGGGAGTCAAATTTTGCCCTTCGCGCACATCTTTCCGAACTGACACAATATGCAATCCAAAGACAGGTCCCCTAGCTGAGTTTTTGAAGGGAAAAAATAAAAACTTTGGAAATCATGTCATAGGCCCTTTAAAGTAAGAAAACTACATAATTTATTAAATAGACGAGAGATACTGAAAACAAACGAAGCAACACAATTAAGTGACAGCAAAATTTTTTGTATTGCACTACAAGTTTCATAATTTTTATCTTCTCCAACAATATAATATGTTCAGTTCAGATATGTACACAGATGTTGTAAAATCACTCGTGTAGACATGGCAAATGTCAGTGACACAGTTAACAATGAAAACCTAACAAATCTTAAGGCCGATTGTGGACAGCACAAGATGTGTTTTATCCAATTAAGCTCTGAAGTACCAGCCTCACAAGAAACAATGGTCAGCGCAAAAAAAATTATTGTTTCATATAAAAAAAGACAACAGAGAAAAAAAGGTTAAATTCAAATTGTGGTATGATTTATTTTATATGCCCTGTTCATTTCATGCCACAAAAGTGTCTTCACGAGATTTTCTTTTGACCTGAGAAGTTTCATGTAACATTTACATTACTGTCAAAGGCTGCAATTTGGCTTTGCGTTCTCTGAATTTCTTGTCCCTTGAGAGCACCAGCAATGCATTCTGAAAAATACAAATCTTTCAGGGAAGAGTGTAAGTCTTTACTGTTTGACCAAACATTGTAAACATCGCAATTTGATGAAATAAATCAATAATTATTTGAAAATGAGACGAAACAAGCAACCTAGTTGTCGATATTGCTCCGTTGTGTTTATGTAGAGAATAACTATTTTTGACACATGTTGATGAAGAAGGTGGAAATCTTTGATAGCTCAATCAAGTGGACAGAAAAAAGTGGCTAAAATAAGCTGCAAAAATACACAATTGAAGATTTCATCATACATGACAACATGTCAAAGCTATCTGATGAGTATTTTTTTGAGAATAAAATTTTCTGACCGAAAATGGCAACAATTGCCCCCAAAAATAAAGATTGCAGATTTCATCATAATTTCAGAAAATCAAATTTAGTTCATATATAAAAACCTGTATACCAAATTTCAAAGCTGTTAGACCAGTACTTTTTGAGAAACGCATTTTTTGACCACAAATGGGAAAAATTCCCCCAAAAATGCCAAATTGCAGATTTCGTCATAATTTCATTAAATATCATTTAGTTCATCTATGAAAAGCTGTATACCAAATTTCAAAGCTATCAGACGAGTAATTTTGGAAATACACATATTTTGACCAAAAATGCCAAAAATTGCCCCAAAAATGCAAAATTACAGATTTCATTAGAAATTCAATATATTACTTAGCTCATCTGTAGAAACCTGTATACCAAATTTCAAAGCTATAAGACCAGTACACCTGTTTCTACAATGAAAGTTCTCATCTCTTGTTATTTTTATGGTACAGATTTGCAGTTGCAAAAGTCTACAACGCGTCCTTACAGACCATCAGCATAATCAGACGCACATTTCGTTCAAAAACTGCTTGCATTTTGATATCATTCAAAGAAAATACAGGGTTTAACTTGCAAGACAGACAAGTCCCTGTTTTAAAAATTTGTTTTCCTGAAAATTCAGTTGTCGATCCAACCATGATTACCCAAGCAGATTGTCGTTTTCACCAGCTGAACTGTGCTTTAAAAACTGTTCATTATCTATCAGTTATTATAATTCAAAAAGTGGATATTCTGTTATAAAAATACATTTAAAATAAATGAAAGGTCAGTTTTTGTTTTCTTGATATGAACTGTCACGAACTGCAATGGTTCACTGTACTGCCTGGAATGCAATAGTTGCCAATATGTCCAGCATGTGTTGCTGCATATTTGCAGCAATAACCTTGTTTGCAGTAAATTCGCAGCAACTTAGCCTCATTTGCAGCAAATTCGCAGCAACTTAGCCATTAACTGCAAATTTGCTGCAAACTTTTTTAAGGGTTTGCCGGAGGGTCATAGCTAGCTGTAAACTTCTGCAACTCCTTCCTGCAAGCTCTGCTTACTGCATATTTGCTGCAAACTTGCTGTAGAAATAATCTTCAGTAAGGGAAAATGTACAAATATTATTTCATTTGAAAACCAGGTGCAAAGCTGTCATCTATTAAGAGTCAAATTCCATTTCATTTGCACCGGCCATTCTCAGGCATTCTCAAATGATCAAATTCAAATTTCATTCACAAACCAGGCACAAACTGGTCATAAAAAAATACTGAAATTCTATTTCATTTGCAGTCCAGGCATAAACCGGGCATTCCACGATGGTCAAATTAAATTTCATTCACAAACCAGGCACAACCAGTTACCTGAAGAGTAAAATTCTGTTTCATTTGCAATCCAGGCATAAATGCGGCATTCCAAAATGGTGAAATTCAATTTCATTTACAAACCAGGTGCAAATCAGTCATAAAAAATAAATTCTATTTCATTTGCAATCCAGGCATAAACCGGGCATTCCGCAATGGTCAAATTCAATTTCATTCACAAACCAGGCACAAATCGGTCACCTAAAGAGTACAATTCTGTTTCATTTGCAATCCAGGCATAAACCGGTCATTCCCAAATGGTCAAATTCCATTTCATTTACAAACCAGGCGCAAACCGGTCATAAAAAATAAAGAAATTCTATTTCATTAGCAATCCAGGCATAAACCAAGCATAAATGTTGGTTAAAAAATCTAAGTCATGATGCCGGTCGCTTTCCAGTCAAAAACGTGCAGTTTACAGTCACTTGTGTTTGCTTAAAAATCAAAGTAAACACTAAAATGTGCACTTTCCAGGCAGTGAAAAGGGGCACCAGGCACAAACCGGGCACATACCAGGCACAAACCAGGCACTTTCTGGTCAACAGATTTGGTAGGGGATTGTGCTTGATACAGAGCACAATTTAACATACCTGTTGCCAATACCAAAACTAAAGGCTTATGACTATGACAAGTAGCGCATTAGTACACTGGAAAATATTCAAAACATCAGGGCACTATAACATCATATTGACTGAACTGAAAGGCTAACAATTAACACAAATGGCAGTAATGATATTCGCCATGCATTTTAACAGACATTGTGTAATAAACTTTTTCAAATTGGTAATTTTGTGTAATTTACAGTCTTACTGAGGGGCCGGGTGAGTTTAACATCCTCTTTGGTGAATCTCTACCTCAGCCTGGCTCTGATCCTTCCCGACTTTTGCTCAGTCTGCTCATTCATGGCAGTATAGTATTTCGCTAATTGTTTTACACGACTTTTTGCTGATGATGCCACCCGAAGAGTTTGCTGATGATGCCACCCGAAGAGATTTTGCAGCATTTGTGAAGTACCTGTCAATAAACATAAGAGCCCCACTGGTCAAGTTTGTACCGTAAATGTGAGTAATCCATTCTACTTCTGGTCCCTTTAAGATGGCAGACAGCTATGCATTCACCTCTACTTAGTGAAGCCAGAGAGGACCAAGCGTTGAAAAAGAAGACCAATGTCAAGGCAGCCAGTTCCAAATGTGCTGATGATCCATCTTTTGTAGCTCTACCTGAAACAAAGGAAATAATGCAGTCATGGTCTTCTTATAGTACTCCCTCAGCCAGCAGTGACAAAAAGGGCCCTGCTCTTGGACTCCATCAAGAAAGAAAATGATCAATTGGTTTTGGGACTTGAATTTGAGGAAGCCATGGCACAGAATTCCCAACTCCTCAGACCTCAATGAGTTCAGTGAAAATGAGTGAAAATGTGATGCTGCTGTAAGGAAGGAAAAGAAAAACTTGGTGTTGTATATATGTCTCGTCAACATCCAGCTCTACCACATCCGCCTCTGAATCAAGTGAATTAGAGACAACCACAAAGCAAAGAGGTTGGCACTTAGATTACAAGGCATTTCGCAGTAAAGATAAAAAAGAAAAAGCTAAAATCGAGTGCTTTGAGGAAGGCAGCTGATCAAGTGTTGTATATGATGCCATATGGCCCCATGAGTTCACTTCCAAGGCCAGTGCTGGGAGTCTAGCTGATCTCGCAATTTCTCAAAACTATCACTTCCTGCCCTTATGCGAGGTGAGTTATCCATCATTTTCCATGAAGAGCCAGAGAGTCAGAGACAGTACAGAGCAGAGCACCTAATAGACCTCCTCCATCTCACAGAAATTTACTCCTGGCCCGAAGTGAGACAATTTCACCGCAGTCCTGCATGCCATAGAAAGGGGGCAAGTTAAATAGATTGCTGACCATTCTCGTCTCAAGGCAAGATGTCTGCAAACCAAGTAAGGCAAAGCCAACAACAACAATAAGCTGGCAAGGCCAGGTACTGCACAGACTACCAAGTAGGTAAATGCAATTATCATATACCTACATTCACGTGCCTGTGTAAAGCTATGGGAGAAAGCGCCCTCAGATCCGTGCATTTTTTTTACGTATCACGCCCCGGCCTGGTGCCCAAATATGGGCAATCGCGTGCATTTCTGAACTATCTCGATTCTGGTTACTACGCGTGTTGCTATCCGCAAACGTTCCATTCGTACACAAAGCCAGCGCGAGATTTTAAAAACGTCTGTTTGCTCAGATCGTAGTTGCGCGTGGCGACAGTGGAGCCGCGCAGGTGACATCGGCTTTTATTTCTAAATTCTAGTGAAATCCTGTGTATCCTAAGTGTGTGCCTGTTCAGTATAAATTACCAGAAACTGACATTACGCTTTTGTCCTTCTTACACCTCGATTTCAGCCTTGATCTCTGTTGGTCACGTACAGTACGGATGTTGCTTCGCGCGTTCTAGAATTCTGCAGGTAAACAAATGACGTCATTATGTATGTCAATCCGCGACGGGAAGCGGCCATCGTATTTCTGAAAAACTGACACAAATGGCGATGAATTTTTGATATCGCTCACATTTTTATCTCTTAAACAATGTTGAATATTATGTAAACTACATATTTATCATTCCATAAGGTATATGATAAAACCTTTACGGCCCTGATACGGCTTTTGCGGCCCGAGGTCGTACGGCGGAAGGGCCCGAGCGTGCGAGTAAAGATTAACATATCACGGACCATCCTAACCTACAGGGGGAAACTGAACATCATCATATCTGCCATCCATGTCTATTCATACAGAAGGTACAAGCCAACCACCCAGCTGATACTTAGCTGATATTAGCTCAAAAGTTAGTGAGGCAAGGATTCTCAGAAAGTAGATTAGTGAAATCATTTAAGAAGTTCTACGGTAGATACGGAGATGTTGTATCCAAATATGACCTGTCTGTTTCTCAAATGATGAGTGACAGCATACCAAATTTTGACTCACAAAAGTAATTTGGTTAATTCACCAAATAACAATGAATTTGTCGCTTTTGGTCAATCTTGACGGGTGCGGCTAGCTGGCAGGGTACGCTTACCCATTCCGGACACCTGGTACCACCACTATTTCGTGGTTCAAGATGGCCCCATTGACTTTGTCATCATCTATATGTTTCTTGGACCTGGTAAATTTCATAGTTTACCTTGAATGATAACGATTATTGGACCTGATTTGATGTGTATTGCCCTCACAAGCCTCAATGGGACAAAGACTGACTGTACTTACTAATCATGATCAGCATCGTTTTCTGCATAGACTTTCATGAAGCATCGGTGGGAAGTACCAAATGATGAACAGTTCTGATCATTCAGCACTTGATGTTTCTTAACGTTTTCTGGTCTCTATAAGCATGAGGAGGCTGCTTGTCATTCACCGTCTGACGAGGATACTAGTCTTGCAGTGACTTGCCTACCATTTCAACCAACAACGTCGCACATGCCTATTCGTGTCTTAAGTCTTGCCTCAGAGTTACCCTTTTTGTGCAATAACTGTATTAGCTTTCAGGCTAATGACAATCCGACTAGTCGTAAAAGGGGGGTTCCCCCAAGTTGTCTCCTCCAGTTTAGCGTCTGACAGCTAAAAGCTTACTCAGTTTTTGACATGTGATGCGTCTAGTTCAACAGAATCGTCCGTTCTACATTCTGCTGGTACTGACAGAGTCATCGATTCCTTCAGTTATATTTACCTTTGTTCACTGATGAACTTAACAAAATATTAACACCAACACGGCATATTGTTTTAAGTGCTTCTACAATGTTAATATAAGTAGCTGTACTCTCAGTATAAGAAAAAATTTTGCCATGAAGGAAAATTTAAATTATTTCACAATGTGCAATATTTAAGGTTGATATCTTCAAAAAACATCATTACAAGGAATCCAAATGGAAACTAAATTTTTGCCTGTTAAACCTGAAGATATTTTTTCCGGAAAAATGATGAGAGCAGTACATGAAAATATATTTTGACAAAACTACAATAAACATCAGAATGATGCTAGCCTATTATAATTACTTATATTATACATTGTGAACTGTAGCTCTATGGAACTACAAATTTCAAAGTAATCTGGCAATTTTTTCGTTGGAAACAATGTTTATTACAAAAAAACATGACAAAGTCATCAACATAACAGAATTTGCTAGCATTTCTGTGATATCTTGCAACCTCAATGAACCAATAATATCTACACAACAAAAATGGCTGCAGTCTGGCAACATCAGGATCTTTGTGCAGATTACTCAAATGAGTATCTTCTAAAAGAATCTCATCAGTTTTTTTTCCCGTCTCTTAATTTATGTACATTTTACATCTAAATGACGTAGTCAAAAAGTATGCCATTGCTTGAAGTGTGCAAATTGTGAATTTCTGGTGCTTCACATCTGAACATTGAAAGGAAAAGTGTGCCAGCTAATGAACTAATGATTATCTTCTAATTGACCAATACTGCACACAGTAAACAATAGATTTCAACGTTCTTGTAAACCATACAATACAACTTTTAGCATGTTTAAAGTTGAGTTTTGTAATAGGGGTTCATACAAAACAGGCCATACTGTATCTTACTATGAATTAAAAGTAAATATAGTCACAGCTGTGTGTACATCTCAGGTTATGATGTTGAAATATTCATATAAAGAGTTCTCAAAATAATAAGTTGTATTTTGTAAGAGTTTCTCAAAATACAATATTGCCTGTCCATGATTGGGTGATTTTCATATAACTTCTATATAATCATTCAAAGAACCTAAATTCAAAGAACTTAATCAATTGCAAAGCGATGGGCAAAGACTTTCTGAGGAACAGAATTTGAACAAAAACAACAATTGCATCCTCGGGATCACAGTTAGACTCTTTTGCCTAATGTTAACTCCCTATTATGCAACATTCTTTGGGACTTTATTACAATATTTCTTTGGAAGTTTATGTGAATGGTTTTATGAATAATTGTGTGCATGGTTCAGTGCATCTTTTGTTACAACAGCTGCATCTCAGGCACCACAGATTCCTAAAATTTATCATATACAAAGGAAACATTGTTGTCTTGATATTGATATCTGGTAACATAGTGAACGATAATATCTACACACAGAGATAGAAATGCAAGTGTACCTAATTTTATAATTCATTGAGCCCCTTCTTGCATTGATACAATGTACTGACAATTCTAACACATTTATCCTACACGTAACTGCAATCTCACATGACCTGTTGCAATAGTTGTCGTCTTTGGCCCATTATATGTTGTTCAATCAGTAATTCATGGTGCTTTGTAAGTCTTGTAAATTTAAACACTGCATTTAAGCATCCATACAAATATATAGTTGTGTATCTTGTAACTAGAAGAGCTTGTTATAGAACATTGCAAAATGACCAACAGCAACATGGAAAATAATGCTTTACATAACAGGTTGATCAGTAGTGAATGAAATATCATTGTAAGTGTGTCACTAGTAGATTGCACATAGTCCTTTGAAAAGTGATTTTTTTCAAATTTGATTGTTGTGATACTTTGTGCATTACAAGTTGGTAATGTTCCACCATGTGTGCATCGAAAGTAAAATACAAATATGAGTTTAACTTGTGAGCATTAGTAAAATGGCAAACTATTGTGAAAGTATATTTCACCTCATAAAAGTTTGTTAAATTTAATAGATTTGATGATGTGGGATAGTTTGTGCCACTTGTTAATATAAATTCATATTAAATCTGAGGTCATATTGTGTGATACTTCCTCCGTCATAGAAGTTTTAAAAAATGTTTGGCAACATCCTATTGATTAATTACTAATTGACTTATTTCGTGACCTTTTGTAATAAGGGTAGCAGCAGACGTTGTTACGTTTTAACTATTATGGAACTCATTTAATCACAGACCTAATTAATGAACAAATCTCTATCCTCTCTAGGGACTTATAATCAAATTACCCGTTCACAAGTGGGGACTGTTCATCAGTTCATCAACGATAACTTATTTATCTAAAACTTTGTGGAAGATTGGTGTGTGTACCTAGAGCAATCATCTAGTATTTGCCTCTAACGTGAATGGGAGTGCTTGCTGTTCCTCTCTGAAGTTACCAAAGAAATGAAATGATTGGCAACTTACTGACACAGTATTAATATTATTCAAACAGCAGTCAACACTTTCAAAGCAGACTTAATTAGGATTTTGTTTTTTGCAAGAAAAAAATGTTAGGCTTGGAGAAATATAAAGAATAAAGAAAAATTACCCGATTAGGGAACAATGACATCTATGCACCATAGCAGGCAGTGTGTGATACTGATGGCTGCATGAAGTCAAGTGATGCAACTGAAGTTCAATATGTGCATTTTTGTAAACATAAATAATAAGCAAATATGTATTTTTAAAAATACAATTATTTCCCACAAATAATTTTCATACAAGTACAAATTAGGAGACTTAAAACAATTAACCTAGTAAATATGATTAAAAGGAGAGTTGTGAACAAGTTCTATGATTTATTCCCTAACCAATGTCTCTTGCCTTTTTTGGCTTGTTTGTTTGTCATAGAATACCGGTACAACATAAAATATCGCTTAAAGTTAGTGGAAAATAATCTTTCTACATGACTTTGGAATCTGATTGCTGCCAGTTATGAATGTTATGTTGTTATGACATAAATGTGTCAGGGAAAACTGAAAATGATCAATTATTTTATTAAATGTTTCATGTGTCTGCACACTAAGCGGCAAGTTTAAATCTTATGACACAAGTAAAACCAGATATGAACTGAATATGCTCATGTGTTTTACAACAGGTTCATTAATAGTAGTGCGCTTCACAGAAGAATGAGATATATGTTATCACAATATGTAGCAGGGTTTTTTAAAGTTTAAAGTTTATTTATTTTCTAGAGCGCCTTTTCTATTCCTAAATATTCAAAAGCGCTACACACATTAATAATAAACCATAAAAAAGTCTGCAAGTTAAAAATCACTGCTGAAAACGAATAATAAAACTGGATACAATGTTAAAAGGTGGGCTAAAGCTGTTGGTCAAAAAAGCACATTGCAATTGGTCCCTACAATTTATAGTACTGTTTAAACAAATGTGTTTTAAGTTCATGCTTAAAAAGATCGATGTCAGTGGTTAACTTTAGTTGTCTGGGAATTGAGTTCCATAGTTTTGGCCCACAAATAGTGAGCGCTCTATCGTTGAGTGTATTAAATGAACGAGGTACAAGAAGATTGTGAATACTATCGTTACGTAAATTGTAACGTGTATTGCTGGTAGGTGTGAACAAATCCTGAATATACATAGGTGCTTTGCCATTCAAGGCCTTAAAAACTAGCAAAATTACTTTAAAATCGACTTCGCACAGTACTCTCAGAGTTTAATCACTAATTACAAAACTTTATTTAATATGCAAATGAGCTGTTCATTAACTTGACACTGCTCAATGCTTTATGGGAAAATTTGATATCCATCAGATCAACATTTGTAGCACGTTTTATTTAATTTAATGATGTAATATTAGAGAAATGTCATTAATTACAAAGTTCATTAAGGCGATACCGAAGGATTCAACGCGTCAACGCGATCGACGTTCGATTTATAGCAACCGATGACCTTTGAACCAATATTAGCATAAAACAAATCTTATACGCCTGCGCAAAGCGGGAGATACAAACGTAAACATTGCAAAGTCACTGAACTTTCTGATAGCGTACTGCTGCACCGCTCTTCGCTCTCGAATTAAAAATTTTGAGAAAGCGTTTATTTTTTCGCCGAAACTTTCAAATACCGTGCCTCCAGCAATGGGTAAGCCGACAAAACGTAAACGGCGTGCAACATTGGCTGCTTCTGTCAGATGGACACCGGCCAAAACACCTCGATCGGCCGCTACTGCCGGCACTTCCGGGTTTGCAGACGACACCGCAACCGGTAAGCAATATTTTCCATAAATATTACTTTTTTTCCGAAAAAATCTATTTTTTTCCCATCATTGCTAAGACATCTAAAAATATTGAAATATGTGCACTCTTGTGATTTGTTGAGTGTTTGCAGTATTTTTCCATCACTGAAATAAATGATATTTGGTGAAAAACACTGGAAAAGGTAAATATCGCCATACATATGAACCTCGAAAAAGCCATACAAATGAGTAGATCAAAATAACAGCAAATAGATTTGTTGGGTGTTTAAATTTGTTGAGTATTTTTCAGTATTTTACTACCACTAATACAAAATGATATTCTCCTATCGTAGACATGTACTATCTTACTTGATAGAGCTGGCCCGATACCGCTGAACTTGAGTTTGTTTTGTTTTGAGTTCGTTTACATTCAAGACGACGGTGAAAAATAGCAACAATTAAATAACAATACCAAGTTTAATGACCAAATGTTATGTCAACTTAACAAATTCATTTTTACATTCAATGCAGGTGCACTGGTGCAATGTGACACTATTGACATTGAGGATGCGCGGGTGCCCACAGTAATGACTGAACCTGACAAGTTAACGTCACAGGTCTTTGACATCGTTGAAAACGCAGCCTCATCTAGTGTAAACCAGCCCAAAGATTCTTTAACAGGAAATATTGTCAGCATTTTAGCATCCTTGAATCATCAGCTGGATGGTTCTACACGATGTTTGTCTACAGGGGACTCCCTGTTCCTCACAACCACAGATAGCATTATCAAATTTGTCTCGCACACTCCCTGTCGCATTTGCCATAAATTTACAGTTTCATGCAACTCTTCTTCATCTTTTTCTGGTGTTGACTCCTTGATCTTTGTTTGCTCTTCTTGTAGATTTTCTTTTAATTTTGATAATGATACACGTAAAATACCATCCAGTTCTACAAACAAACGACTATATTCTCCTACTTTCCTTGCGATGAGTTTTCTTATGAGTGGCAAGTATTTTACTGACTATGATACTATATTAAACACTCTTGGCTTGTCCCACTATACCGATAACACATACAATAATATCATAAAATGGATGTATCCCACTGTAAAATCCTTAACTGATTGGAGTTGTGGGCAAATACAGCGACATATCCGGGAAAGAGGAGATGCTAACAATTGGGAGTGTGCGGGTGATGGTTTCTTTGGTTCAAGGAAACAGGCAAACAACTCTTCCTTCACTTTACACGACTTCCAGACTGGAAAGATCGCCTTCCGATCACACAGGACAAAAACAGGGCAAGACCATAACTGGGAAGGTACCAGTGCTGGTTCAGAGGGGGATATGTTTGCTGAAATTTGTGAAAATGTCAAAGATGCAGACATTATAATATCCCGGGCCATATTAGACAAAGATTGTGCATTGACCAAAATACTGTTGGAAGTATTTCCTGAAACAGAAGTTACTTTCTGTAACAACCATGTTATCAAGACTTTTCATGGCGAGCTTCTTAAACTGAAAGAACTTAAATGTAAGGTAAGATCTTCTTTCACAATATTTAATGTTGACCTTTGACAAATATTAGACCACAACATCTAATTTTTACTGTTTTGAGTGCATCAAATATTGCAGTACTTGTTCAGTTATAAAAACACATTAGCACCTGGGCAGTGCAGAGCAGTTGATAATGCATCAGAAAGAGATTGAATCTTCTCTTCAGTACCCATGACAGATTATTCGTTTGATAAAATTACCTTAAATTATCTTATATTTACATTATGATTACAGTGCAAGGTGAAACGGAAATGTCAAAGACTTACAGATGACACAATTGCGAGTATGAAGCGGTCTTTGAATAATCTGGTGAGCAGCACTGAAATAACTGATGGGGATGACAGCATGGACAACTTTGCAGCTGCTCTCCTTAATTTTTGTGAACATTATGCTAATAATCATTCCAGTGAATGGTGCAAATTTCATGCCAAGGTATGGTCATAGAACGTAGAATGTAAACATATCTACCATGTGCGTATTATGTGATACTGACAGAATGCATGAATATGTAAATATATACACTGAAATTCTGAGGTTCGACGTTATATATATATATATATATATATATATATATATATATATATATATATATATATATATGTATATATATATAATACACACACACACACACACACACACACATGGTGTACCCTGTATGCCTATTTGGCCAGCAATGACTCATGAATATTCTTTGTGACCCAAGAAATTTTCAGTTGATTACGAAATTGAAATTATTCATTGTGACTCAATTTCCAAATTTTTTACAAATATCCAATATCAGTCCACACATCGACATTCATTGATGCATTTTCTCCTCTCCTGATGTAGAAAGGGCCCATACCCATTTTCACTGAGCAATTGTGATTGCCTGTACATTGTTTTCAGAGAACTATCAAACTAGGGCCTGTCAGATAAAGTCAAAAGGATCGATTTGATGCCTTTACTCACTTTCATTTATACATTGTGTAAATACAGGAGAAAGACGGAAGGCCCTATACGACACAGCACAGGATAACATGCACTATCCAGTTAACTGCATTCAGGGACCTACTTCAGAAAATGGCAAGTCATCCTGAAGAGTATGTGAATCCTGCTGGCAGATTTACCACCAATGTGTGTGAGGCCTTCCATGGTGCAGCTCTGAGATACAGGGACAAGCGCATCAACTTAGGACATACACACTACTGTCTTAAAACTGATATGGCAATACTTCACAAGGTTATTTTAAAAGAATACTTATTCATTTATTGAGAAATTACTTTTTTTATTTAATGTTTAGCACATGTAATCTCGAATTCACATATTTCTTTATTCTGATGTCAGTTTTTTTCATATTGACAGGCTTTATATAAAAACATTCAAAATAATAGTTTTCTAGCCACAGTGCACTACAAAACATGGTCAGATAATCATCAATTTTGATTATACAAGATAATCACTATTTATGAAAATGTCAAGTTGATTGCAAACTATTGTATGGAAAATTTAATTTTACGCATTCCTTTAACATGGATATTTATTTCAAAACAAACACTCATTTTATTCAGAACATCGGTCCTATCTGGAAACTCCTTGTCTTTATGGAAATGGATATTGCAGTACCAGATCAAGCCACAAGTTCCGTTCTGGAAGAACAAAAAGAATGGATGAGAAGACTAAATGAAAACAAGCGACCAGAAGTTGCAAAACAAAGGTACATCTGACTCAATCTAGTTTTTTTTTGTTCAAAATAAGGACGTATTTTTGGCATTGGACACTGCTGCTAAGAAACTCAAACAACTTTGTTCCTGTTTGTATTATTAACATAGAGGGGTTACAAAATATAGCTGACAGAGAAAGGCAATATTTAAGATATATCTTATTGTGAAATAGCATTGAATTTCATAGGAATTTATCTGTCTGATGCAGGGCCACCCAAAGAAAAGAGCATCACAAAAAGCTTGCATCACAGAAAAAGAGGATGGAGAATGTCAGGAAGACAGGAATGACAGTGGTGGAGTATGTTGGGAATGGAAAAGGAGTGGAGGAAGAGGAGACAGACAGGCACTCAGAAGATATGTGCAATGAATCATAGGACACAGTTCAGGGTGAAAGAGATTGCACGTCTTCACCTGATGTTGCAGAAACAGCTACACCATTCTATATATTCTATGATTGCGAGACAACAGGATTGAATACC
The DNA here is from genome assembly GCA_001465055.1 of Ptychodera flava. NCBI lineage: Eukaryota > Metazoa > Hemichordata > Enteropneusta > Ptychoderidae > Ptychodera > Ptychodera flava. The sequence continues at coordinate 57,595 of LD343774.1, forward strand.
TACACAGATAGTATAGTTGAAGTAGCTGCCAAGCTGTTCACTGGTCTTACCACCATGGAGTTCAGTCAACTGATCCGTTCATCTGCAAGAATGAATACAAAGGGTAAATATTCAGAGTATTCAGTGATGACTTGATTTGAAGTATAATGCATGAAGGTCATTTTCATTAGTCAAACACTTGTCTGTCAGAAAGTATAATTAGTAATTGTAATCATACATCAGTCTGATAAAGAAATATAAAAATAACACCACAATAACATTGCAATATAGCTTTTGACATGTTCTACATGTTCTACAACAGTTTTAATGGATGACAATATGACAAAAGATATGTAAATTCTGTTGTGGCATGTGACCTTAAAATCTTTGCTTGCAATTGCATGATCATGAGGGCTTGGAACTTGATGCCCGGGATAAAGTAAACAAAATCTGTTGTTTTTTAACGTTTTAATATTCATTTATATGTATCAAAATTGATAAATGTATAATCAATATATATATATATCCTCTCATTAAGCACAACAAAAGACTGGTATAACTCCAGCTATGTTGACAGGGAAACCAAAATTGTCAACTGTGATGTCAGCTTTTATGCAATGGCTCAAAGATTCCATAACTGATGCTGAGAGACAAACTGGCTTGAGTTACTCACCAAGTAAGTATTAACTTATTAAATGATAACATATGTATTGCTCAATGATATTAATATTTATAAGTGAAATAAATGTTGAAATCTACTTTTAGTATATCCAGTTATAAAAAGTATATTGGCCACATGAACAGATAGTAGCAATGAATGAAAGACATATGAAAAATAGTTTCCACATCAAGAGGTTTTGTTATCAGCTGTATATAGGTGAATGATATTTAAACAAAATTCCATCCTAGTGATAGAGATATTCCATGAGATTCCTTTCAGTTCATGACATATATGCGAGTGATTTTGAGTGCATATATGAAATTAATGGTCAAAACTGATTGGAATACTTCATGTTGAGATGGTTTATTGCTATAGTGTCATAATAATAGTATATTGAAATTCTGATGTGAAACTTCAAAATGGGAATCTTCTCTGGCTGAAAGCTACCATGTGTACTTATTGTGCTACATTATAAACATAATAATTTGTCCCTTCTTAACCGATCAGATGGCTGTGTTTGTGTCATCAATATGCTGGTGTGGTGTATCGCGTATAGTCTGTGTTATTTCAACAGTCATGTCACTTCTACACTTCTGGACAATCTGCTTTTGTATCTTGTCAGTCACAGCAAAAATGACAACAATGTTGAGATAACACAGGAACAGGCTAAATAGGTTGTAGTTTTATAAGAGTATATTTATGACAAAATCAGCAATCTGATACAGGAAAGTAATAGTACTATATTCTCGATATAGTACAAAAACAATTATAGTAATAAACCACCTGTGCAATGAATATACCAATTAACATTGAGCGGTGAACTGCATATATGCACTCACTATTGATTATGTACATATTTTGTGAACTGGTGACAATCATTATCTAATGGTTTCTGGTATAACCTGTAACTGGTATGGTTTGTTGCTTAACCTGTTACTAATGCAAAGCTAACAAGTTGTAATCTGTAGAAGTTGTGAGGATTAGTTGGAAAAAAAATAACAAGACTTGAATAATATAAAAGTTGGGATTGTTAAAACAACTCAAGTCTTCATGCATGGTAAAAGGCTGGTTTTTTTGCAATAAAAACAAAAAGCCAACATTTTACCATGCATGAAGACTTGAGTTGTTTTAATAATTTGACTTACCTTGTTTATACACTTGGATTTTTCCACCATAGATCATATAAATGATACTGCTTTTGTAAATATCAAAGCATGGCGTGTATGTTTTTATGTTTTGATATCTGAAAGATAAGAGTTGTATAATACAAATTAGAGACACTGCTAATTCTGCTGAATGATTGCTGAATGTTAAGAAATTGGATTAGAATTGATACCAATGATATTATTTTTATCACATTAAGATCAACCTGTTGATATTATTTTCAGCACTTGTTGCTCACAATGGGTACGTGTATGACTTTCCTATACTTCTCCATGAGTTACATGTCCGAGGGTTACTTGATCACTATGTAGAGGAGATGAACACTATCAAGCTGCAATTTGCCGACACTTTACAACTCTGTCGTAAGGTAACTATTGCATCACTTTTATCAAGCATGACGATATCACATTGACCTTACTGAAATAGTTTCAAATACATGTTATGATAATGATATTAATATGTAAGGGAATACTGACTTTCATATGACAGAAACAGAATATAAATGTCCCTTTTTTATATATCAGTTAATCTTCACTTCCTACACTAACTGTACAATTTCTGTTTAATTATAGCTAAAAAGTGAGAAGATAGCACCATTTCTGGAGAAGAATCAAGGCCTATCACAAGAAGCATTATTCGAACTTGCCTTTCCCAGTCAAAGTTATAATGGTATTGTATATTGTTTGTTCAGGTTGTTTAATTTATCTCATTATTGTCATTAACATGTATATGCATTGCTAATATCAAAATTGGTTAAAGACACAGAACATTATGACCAAGTTCAATTCCCTTTGGAGAGCTAAAATAATTGCATCTGCATGTACATGTAGATTTAATGTGAATGCAATTTATTTTTGCAGGTCACAGAGCTCTGGCAGATGTAAAGGCACTCATCAGAATTTTCAAGGAACCAGCATTTAGAAACCATCTGAACAGTATAGAAGTAAAGTCTGCAGATAGAGTTGTCAATGAGTGGAGACGGAAATTTGATATATATAAAGAGAGCAAGCATATAAAGTTGCAATTCGCAAATCACACCATGCATGGGCGTCATATTATCAGCTTGAGTAAATGTCTTGTTTTAAAGCTTATTCAACACCATATATCATATGAAGATTTAGACACTCTGTATCAGCAGCATGCAGGGAATATACAGAATTTCAAAATCGCATTATCAGAAAAAGGAATAAAAAATAGAAATTGGTGCAATGCAATGTGCTCACATTTTCAGAGATGGTATGGACAGTGAGTGGCCACAAGGGCTGTTTACATTGTAGGTGTCACAATGTGAACAATGAAGGTGAAGAGTGAGGGGTTACAGTGGGTTTAGTTTTTTTATATTGGGGTGGATTGGCAAAAAGATGGTGAGTGTTGAGTAATGTATAGGATGCATAGGGTCACAAAAGGATGGGGTGTTATTTTATAGGGTAGATTGTTATGGGTTATAATAGGGCTATTTATTGGTTGTTTACAGGATAAGTAGGGTCAGTGGGTCACTGTATAGGTATGTTGTGAGTGAAAATACACCAGTATATTAATAGCTAGGAGTCATATGGTTGGTGGAATGATTAGTAGTGTGATTAACCCCTTGACTACCTATGGCGCCGGATATATCCGGCGCCATATTGAATTACCATATACCTTGAGTGCCGGAAATATCCGGCACAGTTAAATAGGCGTATTTGCTTCATTTTTGTCGCTAAAAATCCCGTAATTTCGGCGTCGGCACGCAGCGCGACTAAGACTGATGTATTCCGATCTGGCCTGAATGTGATTGCGCCCCCGTACGTCCGAGTATGGCCAAAATCCGGAAGCAAATGTCGTGACCCATGACCTCGACCCTGAAAGGTCAGGCTGATCACAGAAACGTCGCGCTGATTGTTTACAGTTTCAGAAGTACGGACTATCGCGAAGATGTTTATGGTTTGTTTTTTTAATGAAATGAAATGTTTATTTATTGAAAACAAATGATTTATATGTAAATATGTTCTATTAACAGCAATATTCATGAATGAAACTAGAGGAAATACAATTTTTACTATAAGCCAGTGAAATTTTATAGCAGCCATATTATCAATATTACTGGTCACATGACTGGTAATCTGTTTTGTCATGTGATATGTTGTTCCCTAAAATGTATTTTTTAATATAGTGAATTATTTTTTGATAAATCATAACCATTTTAGATGCATGTTTCTGCAAGGAAGACATAAAGCAGGTGTTTACAAATATAAACTGACTATATAGCGAAAAAGTCCCAACAAAGATTATACCTTCTCAGGAAACTCAAATCGTTCAATGTGAGTCAAAATATCTTACAAATGGTGTACAGATCCCTCATTGAGAGTGTTTTAACCTATAATATCATTTTGTGGTATGGAAATTTGACTGTCAGAAACAGAAGTAAGCTTTCTCGTATTGTGAGGATGGCAGAAAAAATTATTGGCTGTCGTCAAAATTCCCTTGTAAACCTTTACCAGCTGGCAGTGAAAAGGAAAGCGCAGAATATTGTCAATGATTCTCATCACCCTCTCCATGGTTACTTCCAGAAACTTCCGTCAGGGAGACGTTTTCGGGTTCCTCGTGCAAAGAAAAACCTCTTCAAAAAGTCATTTCTTCCATCAGCAGTTTCAATTTTAAACTCAAACTCGATGTAGTTGTTTTAAACCTCCAGTTGGTCCTTTGTTGTTTCCGTCTATGTTTCAATTTTTGTATCTATGTCGCTACCTTGTGTGTGTTTTTAAGCATTTCAATGTGTAATAGCGTCCCTTTTTATAGAATCTTTTGCTTGTTGTACTATTTTAATTTGTATATGATGAGCCTGAAGGCAAATTTCTACATTTTTTGTGGATAATAAAGTAATTGAATTGAATTGAATTGAATTGAATTGAACTGTGTTGATTTTCAAATACAGAATCATGTCAGATGCTGATGTTTGTGGTTCATTTACTCTGCCTTTTGTGAGAAAAATCTCAAATAGGTACATGATAACATCTATAAATAAAGTAAAGGGTAGTTATTATTACATATATGTAAAGACAATGCCATGAAAAGTGCAACTGTATTCAAATTTGCGTCATTTTATGGATTCAAAACACATCCTGATGCTTCAAATATTCATATTCTTTGCCAACTCTGGTCACATGATGTGTCATGTGATCAGTCACCTGACCTGGAAATACAAAACTTATGTATGAAAAAGTGGGAAATTTCGTGCTGATTCAGAAAATATATGGTTTATTGGTACTAACATAATTTTTACTCTAAGCAGTGTTCACGCAATGACCACACCCAAGATTTTATCAATATTTCCATAAGGGCCCTGGTATATAGGAATACATAGGCCTTGGTAGTCAAGGGGTTAATGGGAAATGAGATTGGAATATGTAAATAATTAGAGTAAAAAGAAGACAAATCTATTTCTTTAATTCCAAATTTCTGTAAATATGTAGAATATTTCAATATATCACTAACTTTTATTTTTAGCAATAAATGATGATTAAATTTTCATAATAATTTATTTATCTTGCAGTATAGTGTTTTCTGTCAGTTTTGTGTGCAACAATGACTGTATTCACACTGACTGTGTTAAAGTACAGTTAAAAAAGAAACTTGTTGATATGCAAAAGAAAAATACTGAAAACATGCAAGTTATACTCAGTAAATGTAAGCAACTTATCCACTTATTACAAGTCAACTCTATGATGTGTCTTCCATACATCACCAACTGAACAAGCTGCCTGGTATCTATATCTGTAAAACAGTTATGGTACAGTTAGGTCAAATATGTTTTGGCACCTTATCAGTTAAATTAAACAATATCCACATCCATAAGATCACAATTTTCAAAACTTAAAAGTACCGTTGCCTTGGTTGGTTACTTTCAGGCATATCTGGAAACTGCACAACAGATTTAGCATATGCATTTTGCAAATCATTTGCTTGAAACAAAAGAAATTATTTGTTCAAACAGCAGCTCCCTCAAGAATAAGAACAAACTATAATCACTTCATTTTAAAGATCATAACATAAAACTTTAATTTTTTCATCTACAGTTTGAACATTTGGATGTAAAGATGGTCTCTTCAAGAGATACAAGTTCTTCATAGCCTCTATGGTTCACAGATGTCATTTATGCGACAGTCTATGTCAACCCCCATCCACCCCACCTTGGGGCACGGTGGGGATTTGGGAAGTAGTCATGAAATCTGTCAAATGCCCAACCCTCTGGGGTATGACAATCTGGAATATCTCCACCTAAAACAAGTAAATCCCCAACTCCAATGGTTGGGGCATTCTTAAATTCTGTGCTTGTCTGTGAGAATGACTAGGGGATTAATATGAGGCAATTGCCCCACCCCCTCAGGCATAATGTCAAGAAAATGTAGGTCTAATCCCCCACATTTGTCCCATATCGGCCAAGGTGGTGTCTCTCGGGGATTACATTGACTGCTGCACTATTATCTAATCCAGAACATAGAGCTAAATGTTCAGGACACAGATCCTCCACTGTTTTCTTTGTCCAGGTGCTACAATGCTGAGATCATGGAATCTATTATTGTACAAGTTCAGCCATGCAGCCATACTAATAGACCCTTTCCTCAATCTCACCGGAAGTTTCCGTGCGCATGCGTAATTATATGCACGTCGCCGGTTTGACCTAGTTCCGCTGCAGTCAAAGTCAACCCTCTGGAACGTTCGTCGACTCTCTACGTAGAGTTCGAGTATGCAAAGTCTGCTCCTGTATTTCCGGGCTATTTTTTCCATTTCATGGAAAAAACCTCTGCATGAAAATCATCACACTAATTATGTAATTTTGCTGTGGTATTAGCTTGCAAAAATGTTTCCAATGTCTGACAAAGTCGAAGTGGTCGATCGTGTGACAGTTTGATAACCATATGACAGCCCTTATTTTGTGAAGGGACCGTGCCTGATGTTATACTAGCGTACTTTGATGAGACCAAACGCTTTAAAGTATGACAAAAACTCGAGCTCAGATGTTACGTTTACGTATCACAAGTTTCAATTTGATTGAAATTTTGTAATAAGTTAGGCTATCAAACAGCGCGCACAACAAGGATGAGCAAATCATGTTTTGAGTCACAAGCCCCCGTAGCTAAAATATTTACTAAAAGCCGGAACGTCAGTGACTCGTTTAATTTTGTGAAGTCCAATTTTCCACTGTCTGCTCTCAAACAGCAAAATGTGAGGGAAAAAAATGTTTGGCATGAGGATTTACGATAACTTCTGAACCCAAAAATATGGCAAGATACCAATCAATTCTTTTTAGCGTAGTGCATGGCCGTTCTTACATGCATATATGATATGACTGAACTGTGACACTTTTATGACTCCTTCCATATGTTATTTCGGTGACCTCAACGACTCTCTGCAATAGACGCATTGTCTCTTGATACCCATGTATTAATTTAGGAAATAAATGAAATTACAGCAAAAAATCACACTAATCATCGCATACACAATGTTTCAAATTGGTGTCGATCGCGATGTCATATCCGCCATAGTTGTCAGTGCAAGTCCAGCTATAACTCAAAGGCCGATCATTTTCTCTCTTGGCACAAGTGATTTCATCGTTCACAGCATGGTCCAAATGAATTATTTTTTTTTATTTCGAAGAGTTATACTGATGAATACAACGAATTTCACAGCAATATTGTTTTTATTTTGATCTTTGAAAGATCGTTTTTTTTTCATGCTGCAATTTACCCACTCTGCATAATACTTGATCCATATCCATATCCATATCCTTATTGATTTTTTACGTAGATGCTTGACGTTTTCATGCATAACTTTGGGGTTTTTTCAAAATAGAGGCATTCTGTCGCTTGATATCCATGAATCAATTGTGGAAATAGATGACATTACAACAAAAAAATCACAGAAAATAGCATCGCATCAACGATGTTTCAAAGTGGTGTTGATCGATCCCGATGTCATAACCGCCATAATGGCAGTATAGCTACCGTATCTCAACCGCCGAACATTTTCTCTTTTTAGAGTTTGACACGAGCGATTTCATCGCTCACAGAATGGTCAAAATGAATGTGTTTTTTTTATTTCGAAGAGTTATACTGATCTCTTCAATGACACAGTGTCTTTATTTTGATCTTTGAAAGATCGGTCTTTTCATGCTGCAATTTACCCACTCCGCATAATACATGATCGATATCACGATGACAGTTGATTTTTTACGTAGATCCTTTACATTTTCATGCATGAGTTTGTTGGTTTTTTAGATAAATTTTAAGCTGCAATTTCTGATAACTACGTTTTTTATCCAAGAATTGCATAATTTCTTTAATTTCGAACCTTAGAGAAGAATGTTACGTCAGTTAGGCTTGGCAAGGAGCTAGAATCATTTTCTTGCTCCATGCAATCGGTAACCATCCATCCTCGTGTTCACTTCTGTACATCGTTTGATGCTGATTGAATTGCTACCCTCCAAATTTACGGAAGCTTTCAGTTGATGCACTGTCTGCTTCCAAAGCAAGTACGTTCGGAATGTATTCTCATCAATCGCCATAGCTGTGTGTCCATAGCTGTGGTGTTTTTAGGCGGGATTTCTGCCTTTTACGGGCTAGTTTTGACTTTTACGCAGGGTTAAAAACGTAAAAGTCAAAACCAGCCGATAAAAGGCAAAAATCCCCTTCCGAAAACACCACAGCTACGGACCCACTGCTACGATCGCCATAGCAAGGACGTTGACAAGGCGACTTCCGCAGCGGAACTAGGTCAGATCGCCATGCAAATGATATGCTAATCTAACTTCCGGTTGAATGAGGAAAAGGTCTATTTCCAATATCGATATGACGAAAACTATCCCTAATATCATCATTGTAGACAAACTATTCATCGCCTTAACTAAATTGTCACATTACTGTTCACTAAATCATCATATATAATGAGAAAAATACATGGTATTGTGGGATACTTACCTAGCTCGCTTCTGCCGGCATGCCTTGCATTTGTCGTACGTTGTCTGAGATGTCTCAGCCTGCAATACATCCATGACTCCATGAGTTTGCGATTTTTAGAAAGTCCTCACAATACTTTGCATTCAGACGTTCAGTTACACATAAAATTTCCTTGAGGAAGCTTGTCATACATTAGACCACATGGCAAATACTGCATATACCCTAGGAGATAGGTGGCTTTAATCAGAATTTTAGGTGAGGAAGGTTTGAAAAGTCCATTCTATGTAAAAAACGGCGCTGACTCCAAAAAAGGCAGTCTTATTGACCCCACTCAAGACAAAATTGCCATTTTGGCCACTTTTTCCTCAAAAAATGGTCATTTTTGGTCAAAAACTGAAAATCACTTGTTTTTTTTTTCACATTTGGAGATCAAATGATGTACGAAAAGTTCATTCCATGTAAAAATGGGTGCTGATTTCAAAAAAGCAGTCTTATTCACCAAACTCTAGACAAAATTGCCATTTTGGCCACTTTTACCTCAAAAAATAGTCATTTTTAGACAAAAATAACTTAAAACGATTCATTTTCTTCGCAATAATAGATAAAACGATGT
>LD343774.1:69996-87527 GCA_001465055.1 Ptychodera flava
ATCATAATGTTCTTAGATTGTCATCTGTGAAAAGTTTCATGAAATTTTGTGCAGTATTTCTTGATATATGTCTGCACTGTCATTACCGTCTCCATAGGGAAACCATCGTACAGAAAAAAACGATATTGCATAACTTCATTAATATGCAAGCCACACTAACCAAAATCTGATCAGTTCTTGCAATTAGCATATGGTACCTGTGTACCAAATCTGACTTGAATCCGTTCAGGCGTTTTTGAGTTATCGTGTAAACAGACAGACAGACAGACACACACACACACACACACACACTAACACACACACACACACACGGACAGACAGACAGACATCGCTATGACATTAGCCCATGTGTTTACACACGTGAGCTAATCAGAGGGCATTCTTTACCACTTAAAGTTACTTTCTTGAATACGCAATGCATAACGTGGGAAGTTCAAAGATACAAAGAATAGGTCAAGATTAGATTCATAAATTTCAGTTATTTTATGGTAAATGAAATTGCTTATATTGACCATCTGAAAACAATATTTGAATATTAATGCTTTTAATAACCAGCGCAAAAGTTGAATCAAACACATGAACTATAGATGACATTTAAGCAAATGATTTACTCACTCATTTTGACTGACTAGTTCGGATTTAGGAAGAAAACTGATGTCTGCAAATTTATCCTGGTAAAACATTTGGCTTCACACATAATGCTATATTTACACTATGTTCCTGGCGACCACGGCAGTCCCGTTTCAGACCACCGTGAACAAAACGGGATGGACGGGAGATAACGTGGAAGGACGGCATGGGCCAATGTGACTAACCGTGATTGCCATGGTTTCCGTCCAAATGTTAAAATTGTGACGGTACGGATGAGAAACCTGGTAGGTCATAGTAAATTGGGCTGTACGCAAGGAAACGTGACAGAGCAAAGTAGACCGTAACAAAACTTGGAGATTGTCCGTAGTAGGATGGGAAGCAGGGCAATATCACGGTCCTTTCACGTTTTGTCATGGTCTATGGTTAATGCGCATTTTGTCACGATTGCTTTAGGGATTCTGCACGTTTTGTCACGGTTCTCATGGCAAGCGAAATAATTCTCACTTTGCAGCAAACGACAGTGACTAGGATGAAGCTACCCAACAAACCCGAACAGGAAATGCTTGGATAGCACAACATAATTTAGATATTAATTACATTACGCAATCTAGGAAGAAAAAGTATGTCCATTGCTTCTATTTCCTCATACACTTCTATATGCCACCAATATAGCAAGACACAAAGATACATTCTTCAAAGTTTACCAATTCGTAGAGAAAAAGTTTGTTTACATGAGTAAACCACTTCCATTTTTTTAGAAATAATCGAAATAATGAGCTTACATAATGCAAATTAACTAATTTGCATGACACTTATTGTTCCAGTCTTTTATTATAACTTTTTGAACCTTACTAAATCGTAAAACAAAGAAAATAGTCACTACAATTCAGTTTACATGCCCAACTGTGAGCATTGCATGCATTTTAAAGAAAACATAACTAGGTAATTTGAATATATGCAAATTTAACCCATTTGCACCACTTAGATTTTCCTATACTTTTTATATGATATTAGTGGGACCTTCCCAAAGCTCATGGTGAAGAAATATATCATGTTGCAATCAGTTCTAAGTTGAACCCTAAATTGACTGGACTATATAAAGACAATATTTGTAATTAACAAATAATGAATATGTTTCTGTTTTGTTTTGTTTTTTGTTTTTTAACTCAATAGCTTTTGTGATAATGTGTGTCATGGTTCATTAACCGAAGATAAATTGTAACTCAGAGTCTGTATAAGTGTATTATTCAAGAGTATAATTTTAGTCCTTTTGAAAGCTGAATCAGACTACCTTAATTATGTATGCAAACAAATGAGGTTTACTGTTACAGTTCAAAACAATGCAACATTAAATTTTATATGTGGTCATCACAAGAGTTCTGCATCATTTGAAAATCAAATAAGAAATGGTTAATTAGGATCAGATATCCCAGTTTTGTAACAAATAAAGTGTAAGACATTGTTAGAAATTGGGTATCAGAGCAGAAAAGTAGATCATAACTGCAGTTTCAAATATCTAGCTTTAGTAAAATTACAGGCACATTGACTCTAAAAAAACAACATTTATATAAGCAACACATAACAAGTACTAGGTTAAATTTTGTGTCTGTTAATCAAGTTTTCAAATGCATCTTCAATAACGTTCATGGCATTATGTTAATTTGTTACAATGTAAGCTCTGCTTACGAATGGAAGCATATTGCAAGTACAAAGTTTAATGTATAAGAGATTCAAAGCAATTTGTCATTATGTTAGGCTAAACAATTTCTTTAACAGTTACTTTCGAGTTGATTACACACCATTAACGGGTTTTCAATCATCTGCAGGATAATTGAATGCCAGCCCAACACTGTTACAGTACAACGCATTTACTCTATCTTTAAATAAATCAATTTAAGTGTATCAGGGTTTAAATGCATCCTGTCATGTATGATCAGGTTGAATATTTCTTGAATAGTTAGTTACTTTTACAGGGATTAAATATCAATGCCAGTGCATCTTGCTGCTTTTAAAGAACACATTTAAGAGACAATTAATTAAACACAACACTAAATACAATTGGAACAAAATAGCAGAACTTAATATACTTAATTGAGAGCCTTTTGTTTGCACAGTTTGTTGTTAAGAAATTTGACATTTTAGATATAAAAGATGACAATATATCAGACAGATCTCATAGTTAACAAGCTAAAGAAACATTTGTGGGCAAAAGTTACCATCCTACGTATAAAATATATTCCAACTAATTGCATCTGAAAACAAAAAAAATATTTAAACAGCAAGGTGTAACAATATTAATAAATCGGAAGTCATGATTGGATAGCAACATTCTTAGAAAACTAACAAAAATTTAGAAGGGAGGTTGAAAGGTGAAGATAAAATATATTGAAATCAAAGCCGTACATCAAAGCTTGCATTATGATGTACTGTATCTTTAATATATTTTATCAGTTTTAAGGGTTTTTTCTTTAAAAACACCCGTTAGTTTTAAATATCCAATTAAAAGAAGAGCATATACTATGCAAAAAGACACCATACCAGTTACATGAACGGAGAACACAAAGATTCGCAGCGTTTTATTTTTTAACGAACAATTATGAAATGCCAATACTTTATAAAGCAGGATGAATACCTTATCAATGTGTAATGACTCCATATTTATCAAACTCAAAAGTATTCGGGGCAATTTTAGTTACTTATTGTGTGTGGCCCATAAGGAAGTAAACCCATACACGAAAAATCTGGTTTACTTTAGTCCGCCACCTTCATTGTCACATAAAATGTACATAAACTGGTTAGTATGTCAAGATCACAGTTCAAAGATGCTTTTAACATGTACCGATATGCAAAACTACCTGCTCTATTGAATTTTCTCAGATAAGGCTCATCTCAATATTTCTAAGCCATTTGCAGTTATTAACAGCTAAACCATTATAAGTGTATTGTTTGATGACAAGCTCTCTTATAATTAACTTAAGATGGACGCTGTTGTCAACTTAAAACTCTCGAGCGGTTCTGTCTGTGGCCTCTCAGCTAGGCGACTGATGCCGTATGTTGTGGGTTTGAATCCGATTGAAAACTAGCCGTATTTTCTACCCTGGGTTGGTAACAAGGCTGGAGGACAGAATTGTCCCCGAGGTTATCGGTCGCCCAGGTAAAGCAATGAAATTAGATTCTTCGCTTCGATAAAGTGTGTATGTGCTATGTATGATAGTGAGCATGCATGCGTGAGTGCTTCACGAACTCTACAACGTGTTGAGCGGTCTCTGTCAGAAAAATGTAACAACTTAGCCGGCTATTGAACCACTGTTTTATGGGAGTGGAGATTTAGCCGAGCGGTTCTGTCTGTAGCCTCTCAGCTAGGCGACTGATGCCGTATGTTGTGTGTTCGAATCCGATTGAAAACTAGCCGTATTTTCTACCCTGGGTTGGTAACACTGCTGGTGGACAGAATTGTCCCCGAGGTTATCGTTCGCCCAGTTAAAGCGATGAAATTCATTTCTTCGCTTCGATAAAGTGTGTATGTGTGATGTATGATAGTGAGCATGCGTGGGTGAGTGCTTGACAAACTCTACAACGTGTTGAGCGGTCTCAGTCAGAAAAATGTAACAACTTAGCCGGCTATTGAACCACTCTTTTATGGGAGTGGAGATTTAGCCGAGCGGTTCTGTCTGTGGCCTCTCAGCTAGGCGACTGATGCCGTATGTTGTGGGTTCGAATCCGATTGAAAACTAGCCATATACTCCATACTGACTAAATAAACAGAATACTTGGAACATCAAGAGATTTAAAGTTGACATCATAGGTTTCAGACTCATGAACACACATGATAGCATTTTTGTGGCAATCTTTAAAAAAACTTGTGAAGGCATAAAAACCGAATACATTATTTCGTCAATCAAGTTTGGAGAAACAGTAAATCTCAACCAGTATCTCTGGTTAACTCAATAACTTTGCTCAACGATACTGTGATGTCAGCATATTAACTGCATGTTGCACAAAGTCCTCCAAGTAGCCGAGATTATTCTTAAGTGCTAGATATTAATTTAAAGAAATTCAGTATCTGACGAACTGACTTTGATTATCTTGGTACAAAGAATAAGTTGATTACTTCAGAGTTGTTAGAGACTAATTTATTTGGAAATGCTGATTATTTTATTGAACGTAAGCTTCTATTTAAGTTTCTCAAGAGTACTGAAAAGGTATTGATATCTTAACATTTAGTTTGACTTTGCTGTCAAATTGTGAGGTGAGGCTAAGTCTGGAATGCCATTGTTAGTGTCTCAATAAACATATAACATATAAGTACTGTCAATGGTACACACCACATGAAAGTATTAGTTTATTGGTACATGCAGTTTACTGTCTCACAATAAATCAGAGTCAACTTCTGTTTCTTCACAGAGTCTCGCGAGCAATATTCGTCTAGAAGTTATGAATATGATCAATAATGTCTTGTATTAAACTATTTTTCATTATATAAGCCTTACCTGTGTCTGGTGTGTGCCTATTACTTTACCCTAGCTATCTGTGTATAGTATTTCAAAGAAAACAGTATATATCTGTTCATTGCCCTCCCTTATGCACTTCATTAATTTGTTCTGCCGATCACTGACTCGGGGGCTTATCGCCTTGACCAAATACCTCGTTAGCAGCGGCTAATTATAATCGACGAAATAGCGAAACTGCGAAATGGCGAAATAGCGAAATGAAGAAATGTGAGTAGTAAATTCAAATATTCATAAAGAAATAATGCAAAACTGAAATATATAGAATGAACAAATCCGACAAACAGCAAACAGAGGGTCGATTTGATGTAACACTTGCTCCACAAGCTCTCCATTGTCCTGTTATTACAGCGCCCTCATGTGAGTAAGGGAAGTGAGAGAAATTAAAGGGAGGGAGGGCGAGCACTTTTTTCAAAATGATGCTGTGTGTAAAATAGTGACCCTTCAAAAGTGTTGATGACCTCCCCTATTTTCATGCACAGCAGGAGTGACCTTTCCGTACATGTTACAGTCCACAACAATAATATTTAAACCCATTTTTCTTGTGGCCATCTGGATTTTAACGTTAAAATTGACCTTATTTGTATAATACTTAATCAATCAAATTTCTGTACATTTACTTTGTAGACCATATAACCAGGCTGTTACATTGCAAACATCAATGTCTTAAACCATGTCCACATTAATCTTGCAATGAAGATTTTGAAAGTATTATTTTTTCTGAATTTTCTATGGCCTTTAACCTGCCTTAGACCTTGCAGTAAAGCTGTGACTATACCGTTTCCTACATACAGTCCGAGAGGGCTGGTGTATATTGAAAAATGACCAGTATTGGATGACACCATATTACTTAAATTTCTGGTGACCTTTGACTCTCATCATCCAGCACCTCATTTATTAAACAATTATGAAATTAAAGGCTACCCAGTAGAGCTAGAGAGCTGAAATTTGTTGACAGGATTGATTATGTAAGTAAAGTTTTCCGCAAAAATTTCATGTTACTAGGATGACCTTTGACCTTAATTTCATCAATATGTCTAGAACTCAGTAACTTCAAGAATTACAGCCTTCATATTTGGTTGGATGAGGCACCTAATAGCGTCACATCCTGAACCTCATTAATTCGTGACAACACCAGCCCTCCCTCCTGGTAATTTCTGTCCAGTCCCTCATTTCACTATTTCGCAATTTCGCTATTTCTTTGATTATAATAAGCCGCTAGCAGCTCACAAGGATAGTCGACGGAAAGGGCTGAAACTCTCAGGGTCCGATTTCATAAAATCTTCATTTTCGAAGGTTTAGGTGATGTAAACTTTCGAAAAAAAGTCGGCATCAGCTTTGTACTTAAGCAAGCAAGAAAGCTGACTAGTTATTTTGACCTACTAATATCAGAATGAACCAGCCTCATACTGTTTTTATCTTAGTGGTGGGTGAAAAGTTGACAGTGTGTTTATTTTTTTACAAAAAGTAGTTTATATACATTGGTTGCTGGGCTCATTTCAATGATGGTAAATGAACAGCCATTGCTATTGTAACCTTTCCATCAACATTATTGGTTATCAATATTAGATGGGACTTTACCTTCAGAATAATCAAAAATTTAACGTTTACTTCTAGCAAGTGCATATCAATGTAAATTAGAGTAATGACTGTACATGAAAGCTAGAGTACCTGTGTCTCTCTTTTTGTATACTACATCATTGTTAAAAAATATCATTGAAGATGCCAGTTCAACAATATACACTAGTTTTTTGCCATGTTGATCTATCATAATGTATTTTAGCTATCTCGGTTGACTTGTCAAGAAAATATTTATAGGCTATTCTTCTGGCCGAAGGGAAATAAGTTTGTTTCCTTTTCCAATTTAAAACTATTTTTCGACAGTTAGAAATGTTGTTGAATAGAAAGTTATCATGATGCAACAGCATCATGATATCATATGCTTTTTAAGTAAGAATACATAATTCTACTCATGAGACTTTATGTCCTCAAGACCTACCAATAAGGCCTATGTTCTTTCCAAAGGATGCATATTATTTATATCTTAAATGGCCACTGCCTTTATTTTTATAAACTCTTGGTACACATATATACTCTTCATTTTTTTCATATTTCACACTTCAGAGAAGTTTTACTCCACGGCACCATGCTGCCAAAAATAGCCATAAAGATGTTGCAGAGATTCTCATTGGTGCTAAGGCAAACATAGACGCTCTCACAATGCTTTATATACATTCAGTATATTCATGTGTATTGACTTATATGGAATCCAACATTAATGGAATACGTAACGATTGTTACATGACTTGATATGGGTGCAAGTCAGTGCATTGACTTTAATAGGAACATCGAGGGAGTTAACGAGCCCTGTGAACAATGTACTGAACAGTTTCCATACATGCAGTCCGGTGAAGCCTTTTGACGTTTAGACGACAAATTACGTGCTTACCGCTCGAATGATGGAAAATATCTATGCACGCACTTCTACTTTGACTTTCATTACAATTTGTTTGATGCGCTGGTCGTTAATGGTAAAATTCTTTGAGAATGCCCTGTAAGTAATAAATAACATGTAGCTTTAACTGTGAAGAGACATGTAATAAAAATATTATTACCTGAATACATTGGTTTATGTACTGTCGCAGCAGGAGCCAAGCCCTCCTGGCATTGGGCATATTGTCGCCAGCTCTTGGGCACATAAACCTATCTATTCGGGCAATAATATTTTATCATACCAGTGTATTGATGATGCAAATGCAGCAATCTGATTGAAGGAGACATGAAAAGAACCATGGTATGTTCACGATATACCATGACTAGCACATGTGGCAAGCTTTCAGGCAGAGCAATAATCCTTTTCTGACGTTCTATGCCAGAATTTCAATGCAATGTTATGATATAATAGCTATAAATCACACCCAGCTATGGTATACCACTCAATTTTGACCAGTTTCAATTATTTTCTGATAATAGCCTTCTCAGTGGATTTGCATTAGAGAAAGCCAGACAATTTCCATTACTATTGTCTGTGGAAAAAGCACAGCACAGAATTTCAGATGAGGTGTTAGATCATTGGTAAAAGATGTGTCAAATAATTGCACACGGAGTAGATAAATTCAAGACAAACTACACAATATCACAGTGATTAAATCTGTAAGGAAAATATCTAAACAGTTCATTATTCAGTCATTGGTTAAAGCCTCAACAGCTGATAAAGTTATGCATTTTAGTCCCAACGGACATCGTCCGGGCGGACTTATAGGTTTGGTCATGTCCGTGCGTGCCTGCGTGCGTGCGTCCATGCGTCCGTCCGTTCACGCAGATATCTCATACATGCCTCTGTCAATTTCTTTCAAACTTTGCACAAGGATAGTACCCTACCCCATACAGATGCACGTCGATTTGTTTCACAATGTGATCAAATTTGGCCGTGTTAGAGGACTTTTTAGTTTTCACCTCCATAGACTCCCATGTATAAGGCATTCTCCATAGACTCACATGTATAAGGCAGTCCATAGACTCCCATGTATAAGGCCAAGAAAAAAAAAATTTAGTTTCTCATCGTATTCATATTGCAAAAAGGATGCAGTGACACAGTTTTTAGTCCCCACGGATGAAGTCCAGGGGGCTTATGGATTGGGTCATGTCCGTCCGTGAGTCCATCCTCAAGTCAATCCATTCACACAGATATCTCTGATATTTTGACAAAATGTCACGTGACCTTGGTGACCTTTGTCCTCAAATATATATATTTGTCCATAACTCAGTAACCACAAGTGCTACACCCTTCATATATGGTATGATGGGACAGCTTATGACGCCACATATTGTACCTCATTAATTATGTGCATATCTAATTCTGAGCAAGCCCATAGAGCTGGATGTCTGATTTTTGGTATATAGGGATAAATATAGGATAGAAATTTTTTGACCAAATGTCATGTGACCTCATTGAACTTTGACCCGAAATATACGTTTATGTGGATAAATACGTAACCACAAGTGCTATGTCCTTTATATTTAGTAGGGTTTGAGACCTTATGACAACACACGCTTTACCTCATTAATTATGCACACATCTAATTCTGGGCAAGCGAATAGAGCTAAAGGTCTGATTTTTGGCATAAAGGGATTAATTAGCATTACAATTTTTTTTCAAAATGTCACGTGACCTTATGACCTTTGACCTTGATTATACATATATATGCATAACTCAGTAACCACAATTTCTATACCCTCCAATTCTGATAGGATATTAGACCTTAAGATGTCACATCTTGTACCTCATTATTATGCACATATGAATTTCTTGGCTGGCCAATACAGCTAGAGGTCTGATCTTTTTTCCCGATTTAGAACCATAACTTAGCCATGTCTCATGTGTTTCAAATTGGGAACAACGACATAGACCTATGTGCCGAGATCTCAACATATACACTCCAGTGATACTTCTTAATGACCACATTTCCCTGCCCCATCAATACTCCTATTACAAGTGGGGACTATGTCATTGTCAATGACTTGTTTTTTCATGATTTTATTTTCAAACCACACTTTGTTCATGTAAACGTGCTAACTGAAGGACGTGTATTGACCATGCCTACATGTTTTAAAATGTTTAATAATAAATGATGCCGCACCCATAAAATGGCGACCCCACAAAGAAATAAAAAAACAGTATTCCCTGCACTTACACATCGTGATCTTACCAGAAACAAGCATGACACCTGTTTATCCAATGACCAGTAAATTACTGTAATTGTACAGTTTATCACTGTTTCCAAGTCCACACAAAGAGAATTGATGACCCATCTGTGAATGTGTTTTTACCTTTTTAGAATCCATGTGACTTTGATTCGGTAACTGTGTGATCCTTAATCATCATGTCTGCATTATCATGCAGTGTGATCTGGGGAGTGTTGTCAATAACTTAAACATTAACCTGCCTGCCAGTAGTAGTGTTGATGTACCAATGGGGCTTTGATAAGGCATATACTATCATTCCAAACCCATGTGTATGCAGGGGTGTGTGTGTGTTATTTTCTTAAGCACTGGAGAGTTTTGTTGTGATCACCTTATTTTACCTAAAGTTCAATCATTATTGTCATTACTTTGATGGCATTGTATTTGTGTTTATAATAATCACAATGATACTCATCCACAATCCAATAACACTAGGTCAAAATTAGCAAGACACCGTTAAAAAAACAGCACAGAAAACATAACAAAATACCAGTACACACAACGAAGTCAAATTTGTTAAAGACAAGATATGTGGACCTCTAGCAAACAGACCAGGAAGTGTTGTCAGGTGTTTCAAAAGTAGTGAGCGCTTCCAGTCCCACACTGTAGAACACAAAAATATTGTTTGTGAACCAAAATCAGAACCTATTTATTTTTGCATGATCATGTTTCATCACATCAACTCAACTAGTATCAATTATCCAGCAAAATATCACCAGAAATGATCAATGTAATTATTGAAAGGCGTACTTGATGAGGTCAAGATAGTGGTGTCATAGTGCTCAGGAAATTAAAGATCATTGTATTTTCATAGAACTAAGCTCAAATCATGGTAGCATGATTCTGTGCGTTCTCAAGCTGAATTATGAAGGCATATAAGTTTGATCTTTGATGTACACACTAACCATGGCTACTTTCATTAATCACATAAATTTGTTACTCTAGCAAGTATGAAGTCATTTATTTGAAACAACTATGAGTGTATGTAAAACCTTTTTATCAGACTTTTGTGCTATAAGTTGACTTTTTCTTACATTTTGATATGATACTGTGACAGATACTTGTGTTTTATTTGTGTTGAAAAATACTGGTTATTTTGCCAAGTCATTATAAAATAGATAAACAACTTTGGCAATAGGTAAAGATCATAACTGTCTACCTGGTTTGAAATTAAGGTAGTATTCGCCTCGAAAGTGAAAGACTTTAAGATTTGCTTAAACTTCCTTAAATAACATTTCAATCATTCTCTTTCAAAATCAAGAAAAAAATGGGGGTCACCGTATAAGTTTTTGAAAAGAGAAACAAATTACTCAAGATTTAGCTATATTTTGAATTCAAAATTGCCACCCTCCCTGTGTTAACTCAATGGAGAAAAAAAATAAATTTTCGATTTTTGAAAAACCTAACAAGTGGTAGATCAAAAAAGAATTGAAAAAGTTTGAGAGTCTGAATATCTATCTGCAAGGTGTGTTTTACTTTAAAAGGAATTCCCATAACAATCAATCACATTTCTCATGCAGTTATATGATTGTATATTGTTTAATGCAGTGATTTTATTGCTTCAAGTAAATGAATATGACGAAGGGTTCCCAAATTTCTACTCCACACATGGCCAAGGGGTACAATGCTTGAATGTAATTTGTAACTATTTCATTTCATTTACATTATTCATTAGAAAATTAAGGTTTGATCTCCTGGAATTTAGAAGCGCTGAATTCTAGCCCATCTGTATCCTGTATCCATAGTGCAGTTGCTGATTATACATGTATGTTGAAGTGTCACATCAGAACCCCCAGGGAGTAATACTCTTAGTCTCGCATCCCAGACATCTAACCTGCATGCTGCGCGAGCGGCAAAGCTGTGAGGTACAAAACCGCAGGTTTCAAAGTCTGGCTAGAACCAACGTGCTATATGTACTGTCCAGTAGAATGCTTCGAAAATCGGCAAGATGAGAGAGTACATCTATCGCTTATTCATATTGTAGGCAGAGCGTCTCAAAATAGCCTTTTGAACTCGACTGAATGATTGTGTCATTCATTCAGAAATGTTTCAATGGAAGTAAACTGCCCTACGTTGACCTCAGTATGACTTCATGAAATCACACTCTTTCCCCAGCAACCATGATGAAATGGAAAAAAAATTGCAAAACGCTCAATTCCATTGAAGAAAGTGGTGATGGACAGCCTGACACCGAAGCAGGAGGTAGCTACGAGAGTTATCTGGAAGGAAACGATGTTTTTGTGAATTTGCCAACATGATATTGCAAATCTCTCGTTTTATGATTGCTTCGGGCGTTGCTTCAATGCTTGCGATTGTCGATTGTCGACGTCATCATCAATGAAGTTTACTTTTTCCTTTTGCTATGTTCCAACGAAGCTCAGACTTTGGGCCCCATTCGACTGCCAATGAGCTGGTGGTAAATTGCCTCACAAATAAATTCTCACCGTAGATCTTAACTTGAGTGGGTTTTTTTCAGCGTGGGTTTATGAAACATGGTGGGAAAATGCGTTATGGTCGTCTGTACGCGGTGGTCCAAAGTTATACTAATAGCATTGGAAATACAGCCCACTTTTGACGTCATCACATTCCTGAGCAGTTGATTCTTGCCAGACCTCGTAACCTGCAGTTATCGCACCTCGTGGCTACGCCGGTCGCTCAGCATGCAGGTTCGAGGTCTGGCATGCGAGACTATCATAATCCCTAACTTCCTCATTTGAACACAAAAATGTTACACCATCAAAGATGAAGCCTTACTAAGAAATTATGATAGGTTGTGTTCAATACAGTGAAAATGGTGTATAACTTCATTGTAAAAAACAATTTATTCGTCAGAAAATAAACATACATTTTTCATCTTTTCATCACAGAATTTGTTACAAAATTGTCTTTTTAAATGTCAAAAAGAAACTCAACTGGAGTGAATGATTCCTGTGAGGAAGGTTGTCTTCAAGTTTTTCCCCAACCTTTACTGGTCCCTCATTTTGCTGTAAAAATAAAACATTGTAAAAGGATGTGGTGTGCAACAAAATATAAACAAACTTAACTCTGAACACTTAATAACCATCATACATATTTCACATAAAATATGACTGAGTCATGTTATATTCCTAAGAACCCAGCTGCCATCACTGAAAAAACCCATCCACTTCGAATATATTTTAGACCGAGGTTTCAAGGAAGAGCAATACAGTTATTTAATTTCGCAGTGAAGGCCTCTTAAAAAGTGTAGACATTACCTTTTTTAAAAACAAAATCTTATTCATTACTTCAAAAATGATCAATGCATATCCAGTAGCAAATGATCGCCATCACAGCATTTCAGAAAATGCTGCCATAAATTGTATGTCAATATATTTCCTCAAACACATGGCAAAGCAAAATGTTGGCAACCAATTTTCTCATATTAATGTCATAAAGAAGAATATATTATTTCAACATTTTTTTTCAGTATGTAGAGGCAGCTTGTATGAGTGTTTTTCTCCATTAGTTTTCAGTTCAAAGAATTATTGTAGTACCACCATTTCAATTTTCATTGTTTTGCCCAATTGCAAATAAACAAAAAATATTTCATCATTGTATGCAAAGTGCTGAAGGCTTTGTAAACACATACAATGTGATCAGAGAACACCAACAGGGATTAAATTCTATCTTTGATCATCACACCTTTAATTTATAAATCTGAATTAGGAGGAAAATGTATATTTTGTTTCAAAAGAATAATATGAATAATCTCTTTAAATTACACTACTGCCACTCAAAGGGGTTTTAATTTACAGAAGTAACATGTATTTTATGTTTAAATGAACAAGTGCAGTCTTTCAGAGTAGAACCACTTTTTCATGTTATTTACCGGTACACACATAAATTGAACACTTACTTGTAACAAATGACTCAAAACAACATTGCTCATTGTAAATATAGGAAAGGACAATATTTGTAATGGACTGGCAAATAAATAAATATGTTATTGTTTTGGTTTGTTTTTGTATGTAACTCAATAGCTTTCTTTATAGCTCGTGACATGGGTCGTTAAGTCAAGGTCAATTGCAAATCAGTATTGTGTTTCTCCACAGTAATTACATCGCTTCTGAGCTGAATGAGACTGCCTTGTGTAAGCAAATAATTCTATTTGGAAAAAATAAGTTGGTTTTTGATGCCAAAACTGCTTCGATGCTGTGTTCGAAGCGTCCAAAGAACAAGAGATGAAAGCATTCAAACAGCTACCAATCACTAGGGGACGCGCAAAGGTGCAAACGAGCAAACATTTTTGTAGTGTATATCTGATCGATTACAATGTCAACAATGAATAAACGATTCTTACTACTGAGGAAAATACTTGATCAGCAGTTACTGAACACAAATCTCAGATGAGTTTAGAGAGACAGACTCTTCATGGTTTCAAGCAGATTGCCTCACCCTGTTTGTTTGTGGATCTTTGTAGGTCCCCTTACAAAAACAACCTATAGGCCATCTATAGAACATCCTATAGGGCTAACCTATAGCTTTCTATAGAACACTTCCACTGGTCAGTGAATAGAATCTATAGACTGATTCTATAGTAAATCTATAGGTTTTAATAGGCAATTGGAACGCTTTTTATAGGTTTCTTTAACTGAACCTATAGATCATGTATAGAACTTATAGGCACAAACAGATGATTTAAAGAAGCAAGCTACATATATCTATGAAACCTATAGAATAACATGTAGTTTCTATAGGTGAACCTATAATGTTATTTATAGAACTATTGAATAACCTATACATTATCTATTGTGCTGTAGAATATTCTATAGGTTTTTATATGTCAACCTATACATTATCTATTGTGCTATAGAAAATTCTATAGGTTTTTATATGTCAACCTATACATTATCTATGCAACCTATATAATATCATATAATTTCTATAAGTGATCCTATATAGTATTAATAGAATCTATAGAATAAAATCTATTTCTATAAATCAACATGCATATCATGTATATCGAATGTATAGAACCTATAGGTTTCTATTAATCAACCTATATATTAATCTATAGAACACACACCTATAGGTTCTATATATTAACAACAGTAACCTATATAGAATTCTATAGGTTTGATAGATGATAAATAGGTTAATTTATAGAAACCTATAGGTTATTCTATAAATTTCATAGGTTGATTTATAGCAACCTATACATTTAGTTCAATGTGTTCTATACGTTGATTTATAGAAACCTACAGAATAATATAGGTTCTGTAGGTTTTTATAAATCAACCTATTGAACACATAGAACTAAATGTATAGATTCTATAAATAACCTATACCATAGAACCTATACAATAAAATAAAGGCAGATCCAAGTTAAAAAAAGACACATGCACTCAGGCGCACTAGTTTGAAATTGTTTTTTTATTGAAAACATTGTCATGTTTACGTCCACAGACATACGATTTGACCCACAATTTTGAAATTTCCCACAAATTACAAATCTGAAAATTTCGATACATGTTTCTGTGGGAAACTTGCTACACTGTTGAGAACATTCTTTGATAAAACTTAAGAAATATACCTTCACAAATTAAATATCATACATCCTACAACAATTTGAATACATCTTAATAACTACCTCAAACACCTTGAGTTGATAAAATCAAAAACTTCATAAAGAAAATTAATGAAGAATCACTTTTGAGATATCTCAAGTAAAACAGATTACAACTCAATCAAATGATACCATTGGAATACAACTTTTGAAATCATATTGTTGAATTGTCTCTACACTTTAATTCAAAAATGTAATGTGGGCAGGAACAAAATGCACAGTGATTATCAGGCCCTAACTATTTTGTGACACGTGTTGATGAAAGTGGAATTAAATAGCAAAAAAAATTACAATTATGAAAATGTTCATACAATTTTAACAAATTTGACTGAGGTCATCCAAAGGAACATGAATACCAATTTTTGAAGAAATTGGACAAGCAGTTTCAGAGACTTATTGTGTAAAAACTGATAAAAATTTCCCCCAAAAATACAAACATGCAAATTTCACCCAAATTTGTAAACACTTAATTTATAATACCTAAAAGAACCTGCAAACCAAGTTTAAACCTTATCAGATCTACGGTTACAGAGAACATTCTTTGACAAAAATTGAGAAATATACTTTTAACTAATTGAATATGATACATCTTTCCACAATTTGAACACATCTTGACAACTACCTCAAAAAGTTTAAGTTGATACTGTAAAATCTGAAACTTTACACAGAAAATTCATGAAGAACCATTTTTGAGGTATCTCAAGTAAAATAGACTGTAAAATCAATGAAATGAGACTATTGGCAGTAAATTTTTTTGAAAACATGTTGTTTAATTTGTCTCTACACTTTGATTTTTAAATGCAAAGAGCCGTGGATAATTAAAACATGTGCACGGTAAACGAAACTAAGTGTGTTTGTCCTCAACCCCCTCCCCCCTCTGCTAAAGGAAAGTTTGGGAGTGCAAAAATCAAACCAAGCCTCATTTAGTATCTGCATCCAACAATCTTTGGTTACGTTGCTATGAAATCATGCATGCGCTACTGACCATCCCCGAGCATACCCCTCTAAAACCAAGCTCTGTTCAGAGCAAACTCAACAATGACGCAACCAATAGACTGTAATGAAACTGTATCCAAAATGATTGTTGCGTTAATTTACTAGCGCACTGATTCACATGTATGTCAAATGTATGCTGGTGTAACACCGATGCTGTACTGGCCTGGTACACGCTTGCTCTGGGTGGCAGGGCTGTGTGTTACTGGCGTTATATGGCCCCCCACCATATGTGGTGGGAGGCCATATAACGCAGGTAACACACAGCCCTGCCACCCAGAGCTAGGTACACGCTAAACAATGTAGCGATATTTTAGGATGCAGAAAAATGTGCAGAGAGATGTTGCGATAGGAAAACTTTTAGTGCAATGCAGACAGGCACAAAAGGCACAGTGATTTATAGGTATAAAAGGGTATAACAAGGGACCTAACAGCCAATAAAGCTCTGCTATATTATGTACAGGGTAACTATTTATGACACATGTGTGGATAAAGGTGGAAAATTACCACATATACCTATGAAAATTTCAATACAGTTTGTAAAAATCTGACTGAGGTCATCCCAAGGAACATGAATACTAACTTTCGAAGAAATCAGACAAGCAGTTTCCGAAAAGATGTTTTGTCTAAAAACTGAAAAAATTCCCCTGAAATATAAATATGCAAATTTAACCCAAATTTGTACACTCCTAAATTTAGAATACCTAAAAGAACCTGCATACTACGTTTCAACTTTATCTGAATTAGAGTTACAGAGGTTTAGCAATTTGCAGGATTTTTCCTTGTTTTTCCTCATTTGCATATTTTGGACACTAAAAGGTTCATTTGAAAAAAGTTCACATCTCCACCCCTGGATGCACCTGTACACCAAATACTAAAGTGGTAGGTGCTGCGGTTTATAAGTTTTTGATATGGACATACAGTGTACATGCAAATGTGATGCAAAGGAGACTGACTCGCCCTGACTCGCCCTAATTACCTCTGTTCAGCATACATATATACCAAACACAAACTGAAAATATTGTTGGATTGTTGCTTCGCTTCAGATTCAAAATGATTCAACACAACCATGCATGAAACATAATGCCAAGACCAAGAATGGTTATAAA
>LD343774.1:98413-109870 GCA_001465055.1 Ptychodera flava
AGCATCGTACGCAGGGCTAGGAACTTTGTGGACTTACGCTCAACCAGCGTACGGTAATTAACCGATGGTATTGTTTATTGAAAACGATCATGCAATTTTGTGAAAAACTTTATGCTAGTTCTCACAATGACATAAAATGATATTATTTGTCGGTGTTCCCACATAAGAAAATCGATCTCATGGATTTGATTCCTAGGTAATTATTTTTTCACTTGTCCCGTCGGGCAAGTGGCATCGGCGTTTCACTTGCCCGAATGCGACTTTCACTTGCCCCGGGCAATCGGACAACCGTTATCGTTAGTGTCTTTCCCTGGACTACTCACCGATGCCAAGTACAATTAAAAAACTTTGTTAAATTGCTACAATGTTGCAGAAGTATAAGACAAATTTTGGCGCCGGCGCGAAGCCATTGATTGCCTATCGGCCAAGCCCGGGAGGTGCACCATTTTTGAAAAAAACGTTTAGTCCTGATTTCATAAAAATGACGTTCGGTATAACAAAATGGCCAAACTTCGTATCAAGTATTTTCTTTTAAATTGAAAACTCAGTGATGAAAAGATCGAACAAGAAAGATCTCAGCCGTCATACAGGTATGTACTCGCACAGCATATAGGTTGAAGAAACTATCACGACGTCACACATAATAATAATGTTGAAAGTTTAGTCAATTTCTTACCGTATTTTTACTGCCAGTCCCCTTGTCGTTGACCTCTAGTAGTTTATCTCATTCACTTTATCATGGAATCAAACTCTTCGCCTATGAACAGTCTCGTGAATATTGCCGTAGACGTATCTTTTAGTTTACCAGTGACAGCGCGGCGGCCATAGTCCCGGTCACAGTCCCTCTATCCACGGTAGACAGACAACTGCGTGACCTCTGATGTTTTTTCAAACATCTTATTTCATCGCAAACATATACTTCTCAACTCGTTAATTCATTGCGATTCGACATCTGGTCTTTGGATAAAAAAATACGAGCTAGCGACGTTCTTCTACGAGGCCGGTTCCGGGGCTTCAGCTGGTTCTCGATCACGGCTTTACATTAGCGTACTCCGTACATACTGTGAGTCTGTGTACAGCACTACAGGACTGTCATTTACCGCGTTGACTCACGCCACTAGCTTGGTCTTATCGATTCATCTTCGCTGGAATAAGTCTTATCCGAAGAAAGTATTCGTTCCTTTAAATGATGGAAGGAATCCAAGGACATCCTCATTCAAAAAATGTAATTTCGAGATAGTTTGTTTACCAGACGACTACCTGCGGTCAGCCAGAAGCTTGTGAAGTAAACATGCGCGCGCAGATGGTGAGGTCAGAGGTCATGAACTGCACTGCTGTCAATCACAACCGTAAACCAACGCAAATAAGCGTAGTTTTAGAGCTTTGATGAACAAAAAGTCGTCAAAAAATTCTGATTGCTTAAAATAAAGCTTTTTGGCAAAAAATATGGTAACCGATTAAAGAAATAAAATATTACTGCAACAGTGTTGAGTAAACATAAATCTTTTCATTGGTTGTGTAGGCCTAATATTTTTGATTTACACATAGACCTATATTCATTCTGGTGTGTTTTTCTATAAAAATACTTTTTCTCAATATATTTTGATAGAGGTTTTCATGAAACATACACAAACTTTCAATAGAAAATATCCTGTTGAGATCACCCTTGACCCAAAATGCAATAAATTTAACTGTTTCGGGCAGAATTTTCAAACATCTTGCAGAGTTTTAACTTTCCAAAAATATGGTTAACATGATCTTAAATGGGTATTTTGATTTTCTCAATGTTAGAAATTTTCTCGTTTGCAACATCAAACACCTTGCAATTTCTTGATTAAACTTGTATTGAGGATATTTTTCTTGAATCAAGAAAAATATTCCCATTACTTGTCAGCTCAATACCAAACATAATCTTGCTAGAATGGTAAACATGATCTTAAATCTAGATATTGAATTCTTCACTCTTTGACCACCATGTTTTTTCTGCCTAAATTTTTTAAGCAAAGTTTTTCATATTTTCTTTCATTTTTAGCTCACATTTGGTATACCAATGTGAGGTTATCGTATAAGCTGAATCAGTTCATTTGCATCCGATTTGCATGTTTGTATGTATGTATGTATGTACATATTACAGTATGTATGTATGTATGTATGTCCGTCCACATCAAAAACACCTAAACCGCTGCACCTACTGTCTTACTATTTGGTGTACAGGTGCACCTAGGGATGGAGATGTGAATTTGTTCAAATTAACTTGTCAGTGTCAAAAATATGCAAATGAGTGGGTTGAAACTTGGTGTGCATGTTTCTGTAGGTATTTTAAATTAGGTCTTTAAAATTTGGGATGAAATTGGCATGTTTCTATTTTTGGGGTAATTTTTTTCAGTTTTTAGTCAAAAAATGTTTTTCTCTAAAACCACTTATCTGATTGCTTTGAAAGTCGGTATACATGTTCCTCAGGATGACCTCAGTCAAGTTTATTCAAATTGAATTGAAATTTTCATATTGTGTAATTTTGGGGCAATTTTCCGAATTTTTGGTCAAAAATTTTTTTATTCAAAAACTACTAATCTGATAGCTTTGATATTTGGTATACATGTTCCTCAGGTTGATCAAAATCAGTTTTATGAATATTGTGAAGATATCTCGAATTTTGTATTTTTGCTGAATTTTTTGGTTATTTTTCTCATTTTCAGTAAAATTTATTCTTTTCTGAAACCGCTAGCCCAATTGCTCTCAAATTTGGATTGGATGTTTGCAAGGGTGTTACCTTTCTAATTGTTGAAATTACGACAAAATTGGAAATATTACTGTTTTGGGGCAATTTTTGTCATTTTTGGTAAAAAAATCTTAAAAAATATTTTCTTTTTAAAGCCCCTGGACAGACAGCTTTTATGTTTGGTGTACAGATGTCCAGGGATGACAGTAGTCAGATATGGGAAATTGTCATGAAATATACAAATTTGTATTTTTAAGACAATTTTGTCATTTTTGGTCAAGAAAACTTGTTCTCAAAATTACTTGTCTGATAGCTTTGTAATTTGATAAATTTTCTGCTCAAAGTGTTAGGAAACCCCCAAATTTTTATATTTTAGGTAATTTTCTCAGTTTGTGACCCTAAATGACCTACACCAACCCAGAATATGTTGTGAGAGAGTTTTGGAGGCTGTGAACATAATTTTGTCATATTTAATATCAATTTGTAGTAAAATTTGATCCAGAAAACAAAGTTGAGGTAAATTTTTCATTGCGAACCAATTTTTGCAACTTTTGCATGTAAGACACACAAGAACTGATGAGAAATTTGGATCCAGGATAATTCCAGATGTCGTAATCCCCCCACCAGTGGAAGGCATTTCACTATCTGTAACTGATTTAAGTGCTGTTTACATTCGAATGATAGCACTCATCGCATTAAAACATCCTCAAGGTTGTAAATCGATTTCCTGCCAGCTGGTCTTATGTAAGGGATGGAACATTTGATATTCAGGAGGGGGTAGGGGCTAGAAGATTGATGAGGTAGCATTACTTTTTACCAGATCCCTTGTACATTTTTTCCCACTGTTCATTTTTTCCCTACTCTCCCACCTTTTCTTTTTGTCAAGCTTCTCTGGCTAATTTTTTTGTTGACATTTGCTTATGTATGTAAGATCTGCTTGTCCCATTGCTATAGAAGTTGATATGCATGTTCCTAAAGATGACCTCCAGTACCTAAGTTGCAGACCTTATTTGCTTTTGTCATTCTTGTTTTTCTGGTTTAAATATTTCTTGAATTTACCAATTCAAACCGAATGTGAGCACACTGTCCTTGACGGTATTTTTAATTGACACAGTTTTCCTTTTTTGGCACACAATATATAGCATCACACTGGTTTTAGAATTTGGTCAAAATTAATTAAAGGTATCATACATACTTTATTATTATTATTATAGCAAATAATAAGCAGGCTGTTTTGTGGTAGATGTCAAAAGTTTACAATGGCCCTCAAAGGGTTGATGTAAGAAATTTTATCTTGTTAGCAGAATTCAACACCTTAAAACATTCTTGATAAACTTATATTGAGAATATTTTTTGTATTTAGAATATTTCTCTTGAATCAAGAATATTTTTCCTTGAATCAAGAAAAATATCCTCATTACTGGTCAGCTCAATACTTACATGATCTTGCTTGAATCGTTAGCATGATCATAAATCTAGATAATGATTTCCTTAATATAGGAATTTTTATCTTGTTAGCAAAATTAAATGACTAACGATTTCTTAATAGAACTCATATTGAGAATATTTTTCTTGAATCAAGAATATTTTTCTCAAGTCAAGAAAAATTTTCTTATTACATGTTCAGCTCAATACAAAATAAGATCTTGCTAGAAAACGTTGTTGCAATTTTTCTTATTTGAAGAAAAATTATCTCATATAAAGAAATAATTTCTTTTGAGAAAAATATTTTTAGCTATGAGGGGAATTGAGCATATTACTTTGACAAAACTACACAGCAACTTCCTTCAGTTAACAGACCTATAGGTTTGTAGGTCTTTAGAAAACTAAAGTTTTTGTAGGGAAATAAACTTATAGGTTTGTAGGTCTATAGAAACCTAAACAGTTTTTGTAGGGAAAAAAACATACAGGTTTGTAGGTCTATAGACACCTATAGGGTAATAAACTTATAGGCGATACGTTTATAGAAAACCATCGATTTCTATAAAATTATTAATCTATAGGTGGATTGACCTATAGGTACCTATAAGTAACCTATAGCTACCTATAGGTACCTATAAGTAACCTATAGCTAGCTATAGGTATCTATAAGTTATTTTTGTAAGGGTAGGCATACTGAAAATGAGCTCTAGTAGTTTGCATTTTGTGGCCTTGTCTTGGTCTTGAAAAAAATAACCTACAGCTTAAAAGCACTTCTTGCTTCATCATGGGTTGCTTTTACAAAATCATTCCAACCTGGAACATTAAAATTCCTCTTCTTATTTGATTGAGGAATGCTCATGTCAGCTGCCTGACAGAGGCTATTTACAATATTGTTATATAATATATTGATATCATTACAGTGACTTGAATGCATACAGTTTACATCACTACAGTGCAAAAGCTCATTTGGAATGACAAGATTGTTCAGCAAATCATCACACTTTACACGATACGACTCAAGATGACTAGGTTTAGCTAGATGCCATTTACACCGACCGACAAAAGTGTCATGATCAAGCTCAAAGTGTGGAAGGTTTACAGAAACGGACAAAGGAAAGTGATCTGAGGTGTGGAAATCATGGAGAATTTTTACATCAGAAATGGCATTGTGCCCCTGAACTGTGGATAAACAGTGATCAATCCAAGATGTTGTGGCGTGAGAATCACTGAAAGAGTAAAATGATTACCATCATCTAAAACATTAACATCAGAGAGAACATACCCGTTATCACAACAAAAGGAATTGCATTCCAGTCTTCCAAAATGTAAACTAACGGCGTATCATAGTCAGTAACAATAGTAGAAGACCTAGATGACTTAAATGTATGTAGAAGACCCAGATGACTTAAAAAAACATTCATAGTTTTCACCGTTACTTCTATCATCACATGGCCTGTTAATTATGCAAATAAGCATGAACTATGCAAACCACACTCACAAAATCTAATCAGTTCTTGCCATTAGGAGGGAAAAAAATAAAAATAAAAATAAAGATAATGTGCTGTTCCGTGAACATGGTTTTAGGTTTTTTTCAAAATATTTTTATTTTTAAGAATGCGTTTTTCAGGGGTTCAGGGTGGTCAAACACTGGCCACCACATTTCCAGAAAAACGGATCATACATATAAAAGGGGAACATGAAAACCTTCCTTGTTCAAGCAAAAATCAAATGCCAAATAATGAACGCGTGATTTTACGGTTTTTTTTCTTTCGTTTTTTTTTACTCCAGTGTTTACGTAGCTCTGAAAAGTTTAGGGTCGGCAGGTAAAAAATAGGTGGGTCGGGTTATCGGAACAGCAGAGTTTTTTTTTTGTTCGGCCTTAGCTAGGAGTTCGTGAGATATCGTGTAAACAGACAGAAAGGCAGACAGACATAGAACGCGTGAGCAAAAATGATATTCACACAGCAGCAGTATACATAGCTGTGATCTCGCAGCGGTGCACGTGTTGTGGCATCAAGCGCATCGATCGCGCTCTGGTCAAGGAGCGATAAAATTAAGAGCGCGATATAGACGCCACAGCCCCGCTGCGATCATAGCTACATAATCACGTGCTACATAATATACAGCCGTATATTAAAGGCTAGCTCATTTCACTGACAGGGGTTCACATAAATTTCTTTGTCAACAGAAACAATGTTTGTCAAAATGTATTGATTTAGTTCGTCAAAGAATTATTTGCTTTCCCTCTCTAGTTCGTAAAAAGATTCCCCAATTCGTCATTGTTCGTGGCGATCGTGGTTTCCTTTACGCCCCCCCCCCNTGCCGATGACCGACACTGGTACCTCCCACGCTACGCAATCGAAACCAAGAGCCGTAGCGCACCTATTGCAAAAGAAGCACACATACGTCCATGTTTCCGCAAACAGTACAAGTATCCTCGGCACCCGACCCTAGATTGCTGTATAATCATTACATGTCCGGCATTTTTCTGTGAAACTAGGAACTGTTTTCTGACCTACGTTTTGCAAGACTTCATGTTTTCGGGGTGGTGGACATTCTCCTGCAGATAGTAGGTAATCGAGACTGAAACCTCAGAACCGTGGCCGTGTACCTGTGTTCGATTGGCTCAGCTATGTTGGTATAAAGATGAACTGGTATGGGTTTACACTCTACATGCTGTATGTACTTCCCTGTGTGCTCGGAGGTAAGTTCCATTTACTCTGTTATTACGGGGAAAAAAAAAACGTACGAGGATGGGAACCGCGTCTTTGCGTAGGCGGTCACTGCACCATGGCTTGTGGTTCGATACCCGGAATCGAACTATAGTCTACTGTCAGTGTATAGGCGGTGACTAGTCCTACGAGTATGGCATGGGGGGTCGCCTACGTGTCCGTCCCCAGGGGTGGGTAGGCGTTTTGTCGTATTGATAATAGAGGTTTATTCTACCAAACTTTGGTGTTTTGGTCTTGCACTGCCCTTGACAATCTTGCAGTAAACGTTTTATCAGCATGTCGATCTATCATCTAACCAGTTTGATTGCCTAATTCGCCAAGCAAGAAAGGTAGTAATTTAGTCTATAATCTGATGAGTTTGAGTGCCTAATTTGCCAAAGTAAGCAAGGGTAAATTACTAATCTGTGGACGCTGTCACCAGATTATCACCGGATTAACTTTGACAAAGTCACAACGAACCATGGATGTATTTTTTACATCCATGAACGAACGCACCAGCAAGGTATGACTAATAGCGGGAACACTGTTTCTTGCCGTGTTTTCACTAAACCTTTCAGGATAGAGATGTGTACCTGTATGAAATAATTCCTGAAAGCTTTGCCATAAAATATGAATGATATCATGACATTAAGAATTGCCGCTATACACAGCAGCTCCAGAGCACACTGAAGCCATAACGGTACTCTACCAATCAGAGAGAATTATGTGCATTATGTTTTTTGTACAACTCCCCATAAACAAATTATTTTCAGACTCTTATAATTGCTATCACAACTTTCTTTTCATATTTGGCCACCTACAGCTTTGCAACTCCCCCCTCTCGATATCAAATGGTGCACCCCTTGAAATTGCTTTCCCTCAATTGACTGATGAGAGGATCTGAGTGCATGCACCTGGTAAGATAATATTAACTAACGTGTATGTACATCCGTGTTATGCTTAAATAGCACCATTGTCAAATATATACACTTTAAACCTTTTACTTGCAAAATTTACATCAATTGACTTCAAATCTATGCAAATAATGTGTAAACTAATTGTATAATTATAATATAATTATATCACATTTCTACTGCATGTTATTCATTTACAGGCCAACTGAGCTGGAATGTCATACCACGTGATGTGTGTGCAAGAGAGAATGGCAGAGTCACATTGCCATGTGGGATACACGGACAACAAGCCAACCCATCATGGTTACAAATAGAACCAACCAGGCGACTTGTCTCACATGGATTTGAAGTGGATTACAAAGCCTGCGGCACTTGCAGTATCACTGGGGATCAAACTCAGGGACAACACGACTTGACAATTGATCCAGTGTCAGACAGAGACATTGGCACTTGGAGGTGTGAACAGTTTGGAGCTCATCCTGCTTATCATGACGCAAAAATACTAAGTACAGGTAAGCTGAGATTTAAAGGTGTAAAGTCACCTGTAATCTAAATGCCAATATATGGTCAAAAGGGCATTCCTTGGTATTCAAAATGCCCATGTG
This sequence comes from Ptychodera flava, assembly GCA_001465055.1. NCBI lineage: Eukaryota > Metazoa > Hemichordata > Enteropneusta > Ptychoderidae > Ptychodera > Ptychodera flava. The sequence goes on from LD343774.1 coordinate 106,785, forward strand.
AGGGCGCTGTTTTTAAAAAGTGGCCACCTGCTTAAAATCTTGCACATACATGTAGGTGTGCAGTGTTTTAATAATAATGTACCAAAACAGTACAGAGGTAATTGATAGTGACTTTGGTAGTCGAAATGATAAACAAATAAAAGTCAAACTCACGTCTAATTATTGCTGTGTGGGCAAAGTGGGCAAAATATGTAAAGATAATATTTTCGTTGTTGTTCATCGACATTCACTTGCCTGTTTAACCCTTTGAACCCGGCTCGGACATAAATGTCCGATGACGTCATAGAGTACCAGGGGGTCAGGGTGCAAAGGGTTAAGTTAGTCAAAATAGGCAACATGTCATTATTGGCACAGATGGATTATAATATGAGGAAGAATTTTGTTTTCTAAAAAACTTAATATGTCAATTCAGTTTCATATTGCTGGCCCTGCAATGGTGCTACTGGTAATTGAAAGAGAAATGTGATAGGTGGATTATTGCTTCAGTTTTCTGACAAAAGATTTATGTTATTGCCATAATATATGGGTTTACGGTGTGTCCCCTTGCAGCACGTGACAATTTGCCCGATGGAAAGAGGGCACATAAACCTATGTATTCAGGCAGAAATATTTTTATTACATGCCTCACAGTTTATGCTATATGACATATAATTACATGCAGGGCATTCTCAAACAATTTTACAAATATCAACTAGTATCAAAAGAAATTGATACCCTTTAAGTGCTGTAATATTTACCCACCAAAATTTGAGTGCAACATTTTACCAATTTTTATGAAGATTTCTGTAATTTTTAAAATAATTTTGGATTATATGAACATAAAATCATGGGCTACAGTTTTTTATCAAACTTTTGGCAAAAATCTGAAAAAAATTTAAGATAACAAAAATTGACATTGGCGCTCAAAGGGTTAAAAAAAGTAGTGTGCAAATTTACATCTAGCATTAAGCGTAGCTACCTTTATGTCAAAGGGCTTCAACGGACCGTTACTGTGGAAACTAGTCCTTACATCGTTCATATAGTCTGCTAACTCCCTGGATGTTCCGATTCAAATCAATGCACTGATTTGATCTCACATCGAGGCATGTAATAAGATTTTGTTAGTTTCCTAAAGGGGTAGTAGGTGTGACTTTTGCATGCCAATTGCACGTTCTTCTTCGGCTCCGGAAATCATACAGAAATACCACCTCGTTAGCTTGTCAACACAGCATCTATACATGTACATGTAGAATTCACTTTTATTGTGTACACTTGAATTCTAGTCTGGACTAGAAGTCACTTTACAACAAAGATTAAATGTACATGCTGAGTTGACAAGCTGAATTCATAAGAGAGTATGTGCCTCAAAAGTAAGAGACTTACACATTTACTCACACTTCCTCAAGTAGTCTTACAACTACTGTATTCTCTTTCAAAATCAAGAATAAAGATCGAGGGTCACCATGCAAACTTGGTATTAGAGAAACAAATTCCATAAGCTTTACCGATATTTGAAATTCAAAATGGCCGCCACCCCTGTGTTCACTCTATGGAGAAAAAAAAATTATGGATTTTCATAGAACTATGACAGTGAAATTTTTTCGTACACCAAGAGCTTAAAATGAGCTCCTACAAGAGGTAGATCAGGAAAGAATTGTAAAACTCAGAGAGTCGGACTCTCTATCCCCAAGGCGCATTCTACCTTAAGTTAATACAGCAAAGATAGAGAAAAAAAATCAAACATTACAGCTACCAGTTCTTTAGGCTCTGACTCCATGGTTTTCCTTCTTATCTGCCAGAACCGTGCACTGGTGCCAGTATGAGTGTGGTAAGTGGAGCCACACATAAGAGCGGACGAATCTTTGAAGCAGAGGCAGGCAGCGACGTTACGTTCTTCTGTACGCCACTGGGATGCCAGGAATCTTGTACTTCCGTCATGTTTTACAAGGATGGTGTGGTTATACCGCATTCCGGTGATGGCCGTCTAACTGTTCAGTTTAGAGTGCCCAATGAGGAACATAGCAGGCATATCATCTCGTGTAGAGTTCAGAATGACATAATGTCGAGTTATCGGGAAGAAAACATTACAGTAACTGTTGGTTGTGAGTATACCGGTATCTGTCACTGAAGAGACATCAATACTTATAATGTACTCCCTCGCAGACCAGAAATGAATAAAAGGAAATTTTGCACAACATTGTAATGTTTGAAGCAAAGCAGAGTACATTATAGATGGAGTGCAAAGTTTGCTTGAGTCCATTATTGGCTGGGAGGGCCCCGGTACATTATAGTTATTATTTTATAGTTTTGGCAATATGCCAGTGAATGTAGAAAACATCTGGGGCCACAATACTGGATAATTGGATGCATTATCGGTTACAATCTGAGAGTATGACATCACAAAATTCACTGGTATTAACAAAGCTATACTGTAATAATGAATGATGATGAATCCATGTCAGGGGTATCCCTCTGACAGCAGAATTAACCAAATAATCAAAGATATGCAACTCATGCTCATCAAAATAGATATATTCACATGGGAAGGTTATTTCCAAACAGTGGCAGAGACAACAACAGTGGCAAAACCTGCACTCATGTTAGTCAAACCTAGTACAGCTACGGACAATAGAACCTCTGTTTAGCTGCAGTGACAGACAATCAGAAAATGACATCACAGAACTCACTCGCATGACCTATCTGTCTATGTGTGACAACTGATTTAATGCCTAACATGTGATCAAAGCACTGAAGCATGACTTACAGAGACACAACAGATCAGAGCGTTACATAGAGATACAAAAATTATCAATATGGTGGGGGATAGAATTGCCGCAAATGCCATAACGAACCACAATGTCATAATTCAAGTACACCTTTGTTCATGAAATGCTGAATGTTGCTTGCAGTGAAACCCTGTATTTGATACCACCATTGTTTCATTGTCCATTTTGTTCAGAACACACTCTGCATTGTGTAATTTGCATGTCACCCAAGCTTACCATTATCATCTTTTTGTATCTGTGATTGACGTAATGTTTCACTGCTTTCAATACATTCTAAATGAAAGGCTAAATAGTTTTTTAGATGACAATCATATTATACAT
>LD343775.1:0-10784 GCA_001465055.1 Ptychodera flava
AAGAAGTAGGGATGTGGGGGGGTGCACGGTGGGCCCCTCCAGCCCACGGACTAAATGGATTTGGGACAAACCATGGTGGTGAAAGAGTTAAGTTGTCAAAGCAGCTTATATGATGCAGAGTAATCTTCAGCCAACTTAAATGTCTTCATATTATTAAAGAAGTATCAAAAGTTTGGGGCACCAGTTACAATCCAAAATGCAAACTGGTAGATTTTCTAATATATGCAACCACAGTGACAACTTTCAAAACAATTTGATGATTTATTTTTTGACATTTGCTCCTACTTTTGAAAGAAGGTATCTGGTTTAATGGAGTGCTTCTATATAATGATATGGATGTTTTGGCCAAATGATACTGGTAGGGTTGAGAAATATACAGACAAAGCAGATACAAGGAATTTTAGTCACTAAGAGTGGAATACAAAAATGTGGATTTTTCAATATGGCTGCCACAGAGTGAGGTTAAGGGTTGGATACCAGAAAAATACGAAATCAAGCACAGTTTCACTTAAAATGGTTATGTTTATAATAAAAACAAACTTTATTTGTTTTTCACAAAAATACAACCTTTTTCATGTCGAATTGACATCAGAGCATAATAAGTAGACTAAGATTAACTTTTTTCTCTGAATTATAAAGTTTTTGAAAGTCTTGAGAACAATATAAATACAGATTCTTGTATATAGTGGCAGTCAAATTTTCACAGTGACAAATATTTGTCTCATCCAATCTAAAGTAAAACCTTAAAGAAGAACTATCATCCCTAATGCAAAGCACAAATTATACTTCAAAATATTCAGCTTTTTCACTTTGATGACAAACTTTGGACCTTGGCACTTCTGAAGCCTACTGTCCTATTTTGTTAAAGATAACACATCCTTATGAACAGCAATGTACTGTTCAATGCTAAGAATATAAAGTTCTTGTTGAGGGGGTATATGCTCTGAAAGCTTCATAACTGCAACGGGAGAGTTCAGAGACTAAGAGAAGAAATGTTTTTTTTCTTCTGGAATCCAGTTGGTTGCCAGGCTCTGAATAAATCATGTCTGTTCCTGCTTCTTTTCTTCTTTACTTTCTTCTTGAACTTTTCTCTCTGTGGCTGGTGGACGTAGTGAGGGCATTCTCCTCTGAGAAATGATAAGAACACAAAAGTTTGTATACAAATATACCTCTTTGAAACACCAAGACAGAAGTACACGCTGTAACACAATTTTGGTGTTCTTTTCAAAATCACATAATTTAAGTGAAAGAACATTTAATGGTTAACATTACTTTGCTGTTTGTGTGGCATTGGGTGACATTTTTCATTTTAAACAGACATCTTAGTCAAAGAGTAAGGATTAAATTTGACCAAACCTTAGGAAATCTTGTACAGAACATCGGTGTTGAAAATTCATGTACCTTTTCCATCGTTTGGTCATCACAAGTTGAGAGGACATGAACTTACCATTTGTTGCGATGGTTTTGTCTCTACCATTGATTTGTAGAAATCATAGACAAACTGTGCCATGCGTGGCATGTTTTCAATCACCATGGTCCGTGATCTGATTGGATCTGACACCTGAAATGTTACAATTTTAACATATTAATGTTGCAGTTTTTTTGTTGTTCAGGACCCCTGTCCATATGGTAAATAATCACAAAGACTGTTACCAACAATTGGAGTACCATTCTGTGAGTTTTCTCATCAGCATTTTTACTTTCATCACTTTCATCATCATCATCATCATCACTGCTATCATTACTTTTAGTATCATCACCATTATATTACCAACATTTACTCCATCAAATAATTTCCTTACTGTTGTTATTCAGCAGTCACCGTCATTGTACATCACAATGAAAACAAGAGGTATAGCCAGCCGTGAAAAGGGGTACATGCTTCACACGAACTTGGACACAAAGTTAGCAAGCCTTCCAGTAGATCTACTGGCACATAATCTGGTGCAAAACCAGCATACTGAGTGCCACAATAAATGCCACATGCATTTACACATCTATAGTGTAATAATAGCCGCATATAAAACACTATTGACAAGACATGTGACATCAAGCCTACCTTTCTCCCAGACTGGTAATTCTCTCCGGGCACCAAATGAAGCTGTAATGGCCTCTGCATCAACTGTAAACAAGAATGTATGGAAGATGTTGTTGTGAACTGCCTTAATATATCATGAACAGTAACAAGGTAAGAGATTTCTGAAACTCTGTACTCGAAATGAACTCAGGAAAAATCCTGTTTTGTAGTTAGGTATTGATGTCAGATTGCAGCTACTAGCACTGCATGGACAATGTTTAAGCGGAGTGCTGCATTTTTTGTAAACCTTTCTCCAACCCAATGATTGTCAAATTTTTTTGTGAAATCTTTCCGCAAAGGAAGCAGGAGGATGAATAATATATCTTTTTACGGCAAAGTTTGAAATGTTTGTTTGATATTTTAGTACCAATCCAGCCAACGTTCCATCAGGATGAGACAGAGAAAAAAAGAGCTACAAGAGCTACCCCTACTTGTCTGTAAACAGGTCTATAGAAAACAATGGGTTCCAGTAAAATCATGGGGAGGGGGTGACAGGAGTAAGATACATGAAAGATCAAACTGACCTGATTGAAGGCTGGTGACAACTCATAGCAGTTTTGGAAAAGAGAAACTCTAGCTACGATGTACAGACCAAGTCTTGCTCTGGACATGGCTACTACCAATCTTCTCACATCTCTGTGAAATAATTATTGCATTGAACATAGTGAGAAACACTTGTGAAACATGTTTCAACACAGAATTCTGAACACTTGAAAGTATAGAAATCACATACAAAAACAAGACGTTGTAAACACATTAACTTTAACTGCAGCAATGAGAAGAACTGAACAGTTGTTCCATAAAAATAGTATTGTACACACAATTAAGAATGCATGCACAGTTCTTTTCATTTCTGTGATTTAAACTGAACTGAAATGTCCTGCTAGAATGGACAGACATCTTGATAGAGAAGGAGTAAGAACTTACCTAAGATGGCCGACAGCTTTAGTTCTCACAAGTGAGAGCAAGATGTAGTCATTCTGTTGCCCTTGGAAACGGTCAACTGTCGTGACCTGTTAAACGTTTAAACCAATCAGATTAATGGATACAGTGTATTGTTGAAAACAATAAAGTGAGCATGTGCATTAAAAATCAACTGTAACAACAGCAGTCTTCTCAGTGCCAGAGTTTGTAAGATTTAGCCTCATCTCAAACATCCAATCTTCCAGATAATGAGCACAGACAGAATACATTTTGTAGCTGAGCTGTTATCAATGTCATGTGGACTAACACAACAAATGTAAGCAATCTGGCGAAGTGCTATCCGGTGTGAGGTCACATTGTAAACATGTCATTTTGTACAGGTATCATGTAGTATGCAATCACACTATCCTTCTGCATAGTAAAAGTATCTCTACCAAGTGAACATCAGTTGTTGTGATAGACAAGCTAATCATTGATGGATAAAAAAGATTAGTTTCTAGCAAGAAATAACGAGGTGACCTTTTCCTTTAGTCAGGACTAATTTTTCAATGCACCCACAAAATTGTTTTAGAAGACAGCCTCTCACCTTGCTTGGTCTTCTGATGAGTGGATTATCTCCACACCTTTGGTTGATCACGTCTCTGATGAGATGTTTCTGGCCATTGTAAGTGGTGAGTATACTGATTTTGTCAGCTGGGTAGCCAAGCAATCTCATGTACATAAACAACGCCACTATGTACTCTGCTTCAGCCAAGTTCTGTCATCATGGGGATTTAGAAAAATAAAACATCATTAGAAATACTGAATACATCAATACGTAAGGCATAGTTTGAGAGAGATTTCATCCAATCACAAAAATTACTTTTCCACTGAAAGTTTCAGTATTATCAGTTCAGCTACTGCGTAATCAACATTGTATTCATTATACAATATACATGTAGGTCCATGTTACAACTCATGATGTCTGAAATCATTTATTGTCCTAGACAAGGCTAGATTTTTGCACAATAATCATCACAAAGATGGACACATTAACAAAGTTCACAAACCTGGAAGAAATATGGATTGGGTTCTGACTCCCCAACTCCATTGAAATTCTCCACATTGATCAGCTGGAAGTCGTGAACAAATCCAGGATTTGCCCGGCGGAACTCATGCCACAGCATGACATGGGGTAGGTTTCCAAGTCTGTTGTATCTCCAGTTGTACAGATTACAGATACTGCGAATGGAAATGTAAGTTAAGGTAGCTACATACCTTTTAGACACTTTCAGATTTTTATTTTTTTCTCAATTGAACACGTCCCAAACCCCAATAAAGTATACATTTTCTGAAAGCCCTGATATAGAGCTATCCGACCAAGCACAGTACACGGTCATTATTTGCATAAGAGTCACGTGACAAGCGTTTTGCTGAACCTTCCAAAAACCGGTTTTTCCCGCCTTATGCAAACACGCTGCAAGATTTCCGGTTGGAATTTCTTCATTGACAAGCCTTGACAATATCCTTCAAAACTGTGTCTGGGATTTTCTTTATATGCCTTTGTTTTTTTTTTAATGCACTCTTAAAGGTGTTAGATGAAGGTGCTTTTCAAGGAATTTATATTATCACGCCATATAATTTGAATGGAGCCTTCGGGAAAAAATCCCAGACACGGTTTTGAAGGATATTGTCAAGGCTTGTCAATGAAGAAATTCCAAGCGGAAATCTTGCAGCGTGTTTGCATAAGGCGGGAAAAACCGGTTTTTGGAAGGTTCAGCAAAACGCTTGTCACGTGACTCTTATGCAAATAATGACCGTGTACTGTGCTTGGTCGGATAGCTCTATATCAGGGCTTTCAGAAAATGTATACTTTATTGGGGTTTGGGACGTGTTCAATTGAGAAAAAAATAAAAATCTGAAAGTGGCTACAAGGTATGTAGCTACCTTAATAATCAAGCAATTCACAGCTCACCGATACAGTGCTTTCTACTTCAAATCTAACAGTCCTCTCAGGATCATTATTTGTGTGTCTCTTCCTCTCTCTCATAGCAACTACTTCCATCTATCCATCAACTTATCTCTCTTCCACTTTCACTTGATGTAATGGCTTTATACAGAATCATGTCAGACTTGAGTTACATTTGTTAACATCCGGCAAAATGGGGACATGATTTAAGACTTCTAGGGTACACAGACCTTTATATACAAACTATGAGGAGTTTTCCTGAAGGGCCTCTACCAATGTATTTTGTGACAAACACTAACCCTTACAACTATTTGGCTTTCCCCTGATTACAGTGATGTCAAACACTGTGTCCACTACTTAGCATACTTGCAAAAATAGAAATGTACAAACAAACATATACATGGGCTTACAGCCTTGTGAAACAGACTGTTTTGGGGCGAGTCTCAGTCCCTTGGGCCACAAACCAATATTGTCACCCTCATGACTGTAATTAACAAATCACAACAGAGAGTTTGGACGAGATCTGTTACGACTTGCGATAACACATTAACATTATATTAATGATTCTTTCATGTTATCTCCTGGACTAATGGCATAAATTAATAACTGTTGAATAACTTCTTCAAAATCATCAAATGGCACCTATTGCTTTCTCAACACTCACCTTGCCCTTGCACGTCCCTGTGCATCAAGATCAACCGTTGGTACCATCAGTCTGACAAGACGGGTGAACAAAGACTGCTCCATGTTGGAAAATTTCTGGAATGCCATGTTTTTGATGACAGGTGGTAACTGATGATGGTCACCAATCATGATCCATCTCTTCAATCGACTGAATCCATCTTCAGGATTCTATAAAATTAGAATATTGAGATGTTTTTGATAAATAGAATCTTTGATGAATCATTTATATGATAAACATGCATCGACTATACCCATGCACTTTTCTCGTCTGATTGGTTAGTTGAGAGAAATGCCTCGTAGGTTGTTCAAATCGACATAAAAGATCTGTATAACATGTTGCCCAAAGAAACTGACATCCATCCATTATCACAGTAATTCACACAACATTCCATTTTTTAGTTTCACGACATCTTGCACATATTTTTGAAACTTTTGAATCCATTAATCTTCACAGTCACTTGTCAAACTGAATCTCTAAAATAAAACAGTTTAGACAATTACAATGAGCCACAATACTGAATCCTTTTTATTACAGACATAGCCAAAGTATTAACACAGTATTTATACTACTTGGCATTGCCAAGCTACAATTGCGAATTGTTTTTTACCTGGAGTAAAAGTGGAATGAATGTTTCGATCTCCAGGATCTGGGCCGACTCTTCCATCAAAATGTTGTCATACTGAAAACAAAAATGTTATTTAGAAATGAAGAATTAGTATTTGAATTGTTACATTTACACATGTGCTTTCACCCATATCCTGTCAACTTCAAACTACAGTCATAATAAGTTGGTTAAACCCAGTGTGACAATACTATGATCCCTTTGTCGCGTTGTAACAAAAACTCGAAGATTTTAAGGCACCTGAAAACATAAATACTGTAAACATGGTTTTTACTGACTGAACCTGCCATCACACACCATGGAAAGACTACAGGATGGCAGCTTGACAACAAATAATAACACAAACTACAACTGGCAAGGCTGAAATACTCTACCTTGAATCCAACTTCAACCAGATCTCTGCGTTTGAGAGCAGCATGGGTGCAAGTCATTGCAATGATCTTGGCTTCCTTGATCAACAGATATTTAGACCTATCAGCTCCACTTCGTAACAATTCAAATGCACGGAATTCCTACATTAGGAATGACAGAAATAACATCTCAGGTTAGTTTTTAAAGCATACAAGTAATATCCACAATAAAGTTAACTAGAAGTTCCTTGTACAATTTCAAAACTGCACCATTTTTATCATTATTACTATTTTATTAAAACCATTTGGTTATTGTAGAGGATGAACCTCTCAGGTGGTTGTCAGCCTGAACTACACCCGTCATGGGTATCTCATATCAAAACATGTGATAGCTACTGTGTTTTGATTTTTTGGACACAACAGTTCTAAATCTTTGACTGAAGATGGCAAGATTCTATATTCGTCCACAAATATCAACCTGCTGAAATTTGCCTATATTGTACTTGTGCATTTTACTGAACATTTACGAAAAACTTGGATTTCAAAAGAGTGGCAAAAAAGTCAAAATTTCTACAGACCTCAAGCTCCGTGAATATCTTTTTGATGTACCTGAAGCAACCTTCAGATATCTCCATATCTTCTTCATAACTCCTGCCGTGGAATATTGGCTGGAGAGAAATACATACAAAGATTACAGTTTATAATAATCACTTGGATTGAAACAATTAGTTGACGTCTATCCTCTGTCAGTTACCAACAAACAAAGTATTTGTAATACTGGTATCATGGAAGAATAAAAAACTCTGAGGACAAAGTATTTCCAAAAGTATTTCAGTGCTTTGTTTACAGGAAATGAAACAATATTTATCTGGACTGAATACTAATTCAATGGTTGGCCCCTCTGAACAGAGTTGTCTGATGCCATGATTCAAAGTGAACATGAAAGTCTGAACTCTGTAAGACTGGACAAATCAAACTACTAGATGTATGTTGGATACAATAATTTCAGCTTGCATTACCTGAGGTGCATTAGCAAAGAACTGTTCAAACGGAAACTCCTCTGCTATGGCTTTAACATCTCCCTTGCCTTTGACTTTACTCAAGTACTTCTCCCACCTGGATAAAACCTAAAAAATAATTCCAATACAGAAATTTTATGAGATTGTTTAGAGTTCTATTCAAGATACGACAAATCACATTCACTGATGCCGCAGTAAAATATGACATACAAGTCCCATGATAGAAACTATGAATGGTAGAAAGCTTTAACAATTATCCTGTAGGGAAATCTAATACTTTTTACAGAATAGTTACAGTGCTTTCATTTCAAAACAGCTCTAAAATCCACAGGATAAATTCTATGAGCGGTTGTTGGTTTAACTTTTTTATCTTATACAGAATTCTGATAGGTGTACCTGGGTAGGAACAGTGTTCCCATTTCAAAACAATTGTACATACCACTGGATGAATTCTATAAGTGTAGTAAACTTCATCATGTATCCTGTACAGAAATTTAATTGTTGTACTGGAGTAGTTACAGTTCTTCCATTACAAAACTTTGAACACTACCTCCAGAACACATATATCAGTATATCAATCTCTGGTAGCCAATCAACCCTTTTCCTGACAGTATCACTTCCCCATCAGCCAAGTCAGTAAAAAAGCGGTATTGAGCCAAAACATGACGTATTTTCACCCACTTGGCTTGGTCTGTTATAGCATTTTTAGTCCATAAAAATCAATTTTACAGTATTTATGCTTTCAACACAGCCTTCAAATGTTCAATATTAGTTAAAATACACCATATAGAATATGTTGTGTTTCATTAATTTTAACCATCTTGACCTGATTGTGAAATATGGACTTGGCAGGAAAAGGGTTAAAATGGAACTCTTACATACAGCACTTCACAATCTCTGTAGATAGAGTTAGTGGACAGTTAATTGAGCTTGTGAAGTCTCCTGGCTGCTCTGAACAGTCAGTACGATTTCTCTGATACTTCAATACAATAGTACTGTGCTGTCACATACACCTCACCTGATACAGAAAGAAATGTCCAGCTGTCTCACATGTGTATGATACATCACCAGGAACACCAAGACTCTCTTGTAACCTAGCAACCTCCTTCAGAAGTTCCAGTCGCCTTGCCAAGACAAAGTTTACTCTACCATACCTGTACATACAAAAAAAAGTAACATTGCTTACAACTGCTGTAACACTTTGGACAAATTACTGGATATCTCATTTATCTGGCACTGTAAAATTTGTTTATCGGTTCACAACTAAATTTCTATAGTATTTGTGTCCAGAGCTTTAATCTTGCTGGCAATGAAATACTTGTCATTTATTATAACAGCCATGGGCATTTTACTATTATTTCGACATCAACTTGTTCAACCAATAACTTACACCAGCTTTACATATCAAAATTTCTGTCAATAAGGCACCATGTTCTCAGACACATAAAGTGTGCAACTTTGTGATGATGTTTAGGAGTTGACAATGGTTACCTGGAGAAATCTTTCTCTGTTTCCAGAGATTCTTCACCGTGTCCAAGACGCAACAGATGCCTCTCATCAATGTCCAAGGCCATGATCTTCTCAAACAACTGATTCAAAGCCTGCAATAAAGTTTACAGGAGGTCCAGTTATCTGAAATACATGATAACCTCTAGGCAGAAAGAAATTTAAATAGTGTTGATATTAATATGATATCGGGCAAACATAATATTCAATACTTCCTCATAATCAATAAGTGATCTATTGTACCACATAGTAGAAATACACACTTATGTACTCGTATACTTGTGAGAAATTTTTAAAGTCATGAGACAGTCTCAGCATTAAGTTACATCAGAAACACAAGAAGTGATATCCTAATAATTCCACTTTTTACTATTTAACATCGCCCTTTTCATTTTTCTTCTATCAAAGAAAACATCTACTCCATGCTTATGTCATAAATTGTATTTTAAGCATTGTATAATTTCTTGAATACATTTGCCAATACCATCAGAAAAAGGCTTATCACTCAAGAAATCCAATGTATTTCAATCATACAGCTGTCCAGTCCTCACAAATACACATAGTGGACCATTCTGACAGAAGACAGTCTTGTTCGATAAATGAAAGCATTTGCAGTCTTCTCTCATTCTCTGCCCTGCAAAACCCAGTTTACCTGATTTGAATGCGTCACAATGAGTGTTCTCTGGTCAGGAAAGTTGTGGTAGATGTTGGAGATGATTTGGACAGCAACATCAGTTTTACCGGTCCCAGGAGGTCCAACAACCTGCAGTAAAGTAATCACACAGTGGTCTTCAATCTTGAAATCTTCAGTTATCAAACATTTAAAGGGACAAAGTCGAGCCATTTTTCATGAATTTTGTTTGATACAAGATACTACTTATACTGTTTGACATGTTGAAAGATACTGAATGAATGGCTGGCCATGCATATATTCGCCCCCGGTTTTAGACATGATACATGAAACCATCGCGAAAATGAATTAATGGTCATGACCATTAATTCATTATCACCATGGTTTCAGTTAATTTATCTAAAACCGGGGTTGAATATATGCATGGTCACCCATTCATTCAGTATCTTTCAACATGTCAAACAGTATAAGTAGTATCTTGTATCAAACAAAATTCATGAAAAATGGCCGACTTTGTCCCTTCAAGGTAGTATGTGCCTCAAAATTGAAAGACTTAAAGTTTTGCTCAAGCTTTCCTGAATGAAACTTTCAACTATTCTCTTACTAAGTCAAGTATAAAAATCAGGGGTCACTATGGAAAATTTGTACTGGAGAAGCTAATTGCCCAACATAAACCAATATTTGAAATTAAAAATGGCCACTATCTCTGTGTTACCTCGCCAGGCGAAAAAAACGATTTTTGATTTTGAAAATCTACAAAAGTAAACATTTATTCCAAGAGCTTTAAAATGAGCCCCAAGAAGTAGTAAACCAGAAAAGTATTAAAAATATTTGAGAGTCTGAATATCTGTCCCAAATGTACATTCTACCTTATTAGATACGCAGAGCAAAAGATATAAAATATATTGATTGTCAATTATCATACATGCTATGCCTGTATTGCCTTTCTTCTATTGTTCAGACGGTACTGATATGAGCCCATATTTTAACTAGTGAAAATACGAATTATATTTTCACTGTAA
>LD343775.1:11990-23381 GCA_001465055.1 Ptychodera flava
TGTGACAAAATAGTTTTACGGAAGTTGTTGACGGAAATGACGTCAACTTTGCCTCTCCCAACCCTATAAGCTTCCTCAGTTACGTAACTTCGTCGCTAAAAATCAGGGGTCACTATGGAAAATTTGTACTGGAGAAGCTCATTGCCTAACATAAACCAATATTTGAAATTAAAAATGGCCACTATCTCTGTGTTACCTCGCCAGGGAAAAAAACGATTTTTGATTTTGAAAAACTACAAAAGTAAACATTTATTCCAAGAGCTTTAAAATGAGCCCCAACAAGTAGTAAACCAGAAAAGTATTAAAAATATTTGAGCGTCCGAATATCTGTCCCCGACGTACATTCTACCTTATTAGATACGCAGAGCAAAAGATATAAAATATATTGATTGTCAAATATTCAATGATCACTACAAGAACAAAGCATTGACAGAGAAATATAAATGAACTGTACAATCTCACCATTGTCAGGCCTGGCTGCATACCGGCTCTGATTGCTTCAATCTGGGTTGATGTAAATGGGATTGTGTTCCTGCAAGGAATTGGGAAAAAGACAGGAAAATGTAGATTATACTGCCAACATCAAACATTCACACTGCATTGACCAATGTCAGCAAAAACAGAAAATTTCTAATGACTGATTTATCAACCATCTGTAATAGAAACAAAATAAAATCAATATATCCTAGGGTGATTTGTCGTCAGATTCAGTGGAAAACACATACTTTTTGGGTTGATTGAATGGATATGGTCCTCTGTTTGGTATTACATAGGGTTCCACTGTGATCTCTGGTTTGGTCTGAACATTGACTTCTGTCTCTTCATCCTTTTTTCTTTTGGTTCCTGATGTCCTTGCTGGGAATGTCACTCTGTAAATGTATGTGTTTAAATGTTAGATAGTCTTGTACAAAGAATTTATGAACTTTGACAATATATACTGTTTCATTTACAAGTGATAAAAATATAACATTTTTACTATGTTCTGTAGTATTTTACATATGCTGTGCAACTTTATTGTTTGATTTGATGTTCAAACCATGACGCTATTTTTTGTATTTGTCTACATGTTCTGTAACCGTTAATTGTGCTTAACATGTTCTGCCATAAAACCTCCTTTTCTCTAGTGCTTTAAATTAATACATATTAATTTAATATGTCGCTTTCTCAAATTAAAAATACTCTATGTCAAGCATTTGGATAGGGTGGAAATAACAGCATAATCCAGACATCAAGTGGGCCCTAGCCTCTGCTGATAGGTGCTATGCCACACCAACTTTTACTTCAGCACTTTCAGAAATTGAGGCAACAGGATCACTCAATGAAGTTCATTTTGAAAAGGTAGTGGGTATGCGATGAGGATATGTTACAAGTGATGATAAGCAGCATGAACATATCACTCAATGTGATATTTTGTTAGTTTGATCAAAATGCTGAAAATATTTGGAAGGTTGAGTTAAACCTTACACATCCAGTGCTGCACACCAATGCAGAGCAGCTATGGTAAGTATAATTTCTCAACTTTATATAGCAACTTACTTGAATGGAGGAATCTGTGCGGATGGGTTGTCTGTCGTCACTTTGATTTCACAGTCTGGAAAACTAGCCTTGAGATGGTTGATGTCCAGGAAAGTGTCAACAAAGTCTAAAGTTGATACCGAGGTGTCCATTCTGAAATTGGGATCCATCAATCATTAGACAAAAATTGAGCTTTTGGATAATGTTTATAAAAGAATGGCAAGCATAAGGAGGGTCTATATCTTGTTGACAAGAATATGATTACAGGGTTTAATGTAAAGTATATTACATCCTACATGGATTGAAAAAAAGGTAATTTATGTAATTTGTAATTAGAAAGATAGCCCGACAAAAGAAACATGTATTAAACTACAGGGAATTTATTTATATTTTTTATGGGCATATTTGTCAATCTGAAATATGGTGACATTTGTGGTCCTTGCTTGATTTAATGTCAACCGATGTTTCTTGGATTGAGAGAAAAAAAAGGATGTCAATGTAGGGAGGAGTGACCAAGATAAAACTTAGCTGGTCAGAGATGGAAAACTTTCAGAGTATGTATAAAATAAAACCTGGTACAGTAAACTGCACCAGATTTCTTGCTGTGACTCAACACACATCAAGAAATTTGTCATGGATCTGAGTTACCTTCTAATATCTATTGATCAATTTTTTAGTAAACATAGCTTACTTTGTATAGTGTGCTGCTCCAGGATCTCCATAGCCAAGTATGATGTCATGCAACCAGTCTGGAACCACACACTCAGTGTTCATCAGATCTCGAATAGTTTCCAGCACAGCCTGCAAATGGTGTAATGGGTAAATAATTTTATATTACACTCCTCTTTCTACACACAATGAAAAGTAGTGCTGAAAACAGGATATGTCACTGAAAATTTGTATAAACTTGCTCTGGTAGAGTAAAATATTACCACTACATCTTGTCTTTGATTTTAAACAGGCATCATATGAAGACATCTAGAAAAGGCTAAAACGATACAGTGGACTGGGCAAATTTGCTAATTGTACGTAAACATGGCGACATAGATGTTTTTTCTACCACTGTCAATTCTAGAGCCACTGAATCCAGTCATTAATACGCAACAAAGAATTTCAAAATTAACCTTGAAATTATTTTCTTTTGGTTTTCTTCTCATTATAACATTGAAGGTCTCATAAACATCTTCACCACCAACAGCTGTCTTGGCCATGTCTTGCTGGTACTGGTTGGGATCCAGCCAAACACGGTATGTTCTTACTTCACCTTTCAACTCTGGCTTGGGTTCAATACCTGACATGACAATCACAATAAAAATGTAGTAAAGCTGATCCATCTTTAACCTTTTCATCCCCATTTCCCTCTCTAGAGGTCCAACTTTACCATAGAAAACAATGGGATTGGTTCAAACCATTGTGGTGAAAGGGTTAACCTGGGACACTACCTGCTCTGTACATGTACACTTCACTGACAATGTATTGTTGGTCAAAAAATTTGTACATTAATCTGTTTCAAGAGACTACTGGCGTGTTTTGTTTCAAAATGTCATAATTTACCCTCCAGACTAACTGCTGACATGCACAATGATTTGCTGTTATTTCAGTGAGGTCCAGTTTGACTCAGGCAACTTGGGGTGGCCCTAAAATTTGTGTAGAAATTAGATACAGTTACTGTGCTAATACAACAGGTGCCGTGACTATTGACACGCTGATGTCACATTGATGTATCACTGTCAATACCTGATGATTCACATCAAAGTGAAGCATACTGACTAACAAAGTTTGTAAAGTGTGAAAACTTGTTTCCTTGAAATTACCAGTATTAAACACTGAAACAGTTTGTTCAAAATTTGTGAAAATACAAATTTTGGTTTTTATATGTGAAATATGGCAACATAAGAGAAATGTAGCATGGAAACATTACGCTTTTATCATATTGAAATACACACTGCAACATTGGGAACACTCACCTTCCTCAATGACTTCACCATTCTCGTCAAGTAGACCCTCTATTTCACACCCTCTCACGTAGGTCAACCCTACCTGCGGAATGAATGGTTCCTTCTCATTGTACCTGGTACCATAGCTTCGTGTTGGACGTACTGTTACCAGAAAGGCAACGTCATGTTTGCGCATGCCTAAAATAAAGAAACAAAGATAGCACAATATTTACATAAAATATCACAATTATATACTAATTGGGCAAAACACTGAAAATTTAGTTGATTTGTAAGCTTTATATACCTGCATTAGTTTTTAAGTTAAAGATATTTATAAAATGTTCACATTTGCCCTTACAACTTCTATTATGATATGTGAATGCAACATATATATTTATGTATGAAAAAAGTCCATACCAAATAATCCAAACATACATTCAAACATCCTTTTTCTCATGCGATTCTCAAATGTAGATGAAGGTTCTGAAAGATCAAATAAACACAACACACATCTCACCTTCCCATTCAGCTTTTATTGCATCTCTCAAGTTCAAAGTCACTGTGACATCAGCCCTGACCTGAGATGGATGGTTTTCACCAATGTTTGGCTTAGCAACCTGAATTTGATGAGACAAGATAATCTAGGTGAGGTCTCAGTGTAAATCTTGTACAGTCATCAAAATTAACTTTTACCATAGGAAACCAATTCCAACAAAATTCATGTAGATAACAGTCTATATAAGTGTCAAGTGAAAGGGATAAACAGCTGTTGCCTTTCATACAATTAGTATTAACACTTGTACATACACCTATTAGGTACTGGAGCTCATGCTGTATCTGTTTTCTTGCATAGCTATTCGTGAACTGTTGTTACATACTGTCATAAAAAGACACACAATGACTTTTGAATACATTTTCTAATGTGTAGAAAATGACATAAGATTTGTTTGCTGAGTTTTTTTTGAGACAAGCTATTGTTTGGTTGTGTTGTGAAGCTTACCTCGACAACAGAGAATGTTGTTATTGGCTGAAAAGAGAGAATAAATTATTTGTGAGCAAAAATCACCTTACAACCAAACGCCACAAAACTAGTAGTGCTAGCACACTTCTCATAGTAGCAGTACTCATACCACCTTGGTTCATTCTGATTGTTCAACTTCTTGGCAATTCTATACAGTGAGTGTTCCACCAAATACGTAATATGGTGGACCCACTCAGACAACATTCAGAAAAATTCAAAAAAGTAACATTGTCTAAGCCAAGTTTCAAATTTTAGCATTACTTGCATCTAAATTGGGAACAATTTAGAGGAAAGATGTGCAAAAGGATGTGAAAGGAAATGTGCTAAAATGCAAGAATTTTGACTCTTTCATCTGTGTAGGTGTGCTTGAAACATTTGTGTAATTCAATCAATTCACATACATTGGTATACTTCATTTTATGAACAAAATGATCAGAAATTACAAGGCAATCCCTTAGGAAACACCCCTTTTGAGTAGAAGCATACATAAAATTCACCAATGCTGTATCTAGACTCACCAGTGCCATTCTTGCCCATCCTCCAAATATAGTTCTGCCATCTTCAGCTTGCCTGCAAGTTTCAAAAAAATTTGACAAAAATTGTAAACTTGCTCATTTACCTGAATTGTGTGCTTTGAGAAGCCAGCATAGTGATGATTGGAGTATCCTATAGTTTGCACAAGATTGTATAATTTCATCTTATGTAATTATGATTATTTCAAATATGTGGCTTGAGTTCATATATCAGGAGTGAGCCTGTAGCTTGTCTCTCATCTGGTACCGCTACTTACCATGGTTTCATTCTGCTGATAGAGTCTTCAATGTCTTGACGGATTTCATCTGAAAAATTAAAATATTCTAAATTTAGTTCATACATATACACAGAAATCAAAATATGTGTATCAGCCCTTGGCACAATTTATGATGTGACCAGTTTCCATTTTAAAAATAGGTCTGGTATTCCAACAAAAATGTCAAGGAAAATTTATCAGTTGTATCAGTAACCTGACTTGAACAGAACACGACAGAACGGAACACAAACTAAAGCCTTGCCAACAAAAACAGTCATTCAGGAGTTACTAGAACACATACACAAAGAACTATATACTTACAGGTGGATTCCAATCTGAACAGATTGAAATTTCTCAGCAGATAGTCATGCAATGTCAGGAACTGCAGGTTTAGTTTCTGTAATGCTAGGCAGTCTAGAAAAGGAGAAAAGATGTTTGCTGTAATTTGTTACAGATAAAACAAGTCATCGTTGATGACACAGTCCCCACTTGTTAATGGGTACTTTGATTACAGGTCCTCAGAGAGGATAGAGTCCTCTTCATTAGGTCTGTGATCAAAATACTTTTTAATAAATTCGCTTGATACATGTCTGAGTTGTGGTTCAGGACATGAAAAAATCGTAATAAAATGGCCACACGGCGGCCATATTGGATCTTATCACAAAACAATTCAATGTGCATGTGTGTGACATAGGTCAAAGTCCTTGTACCAACTTTGAATAAAATCGGTTGAGATATGCCTGAGTTATGGCTCTGTACATGAAAAAATCGTAACAAAATGGCTGCATGGAGGCCATATTGGATCATATCACAAAACAAATTGATGTGCATAGTTATAACATTGGTCAATATCCTTGTACCAACTTTGAATAAAATCGGTTGAAACATGCCTGAGTAATGGCTCTGTACATGAAAAAATTGTAATAAAATGGCCGCCTGGTGGCCATATTGGATTGTATCACAAAAAAAATTGACATGCATATGTATGACAAAGGTCAATGTCCTTGTATCAAGTTTGAATAAAATCGGTTCAGATATGCCTGAGTTATGGCTCTGTATATGAAAAAATCGTAACAAAATGGCCGCATGACAGCCATATTTGATCGTATCACAAAACAAATTGAGGTGCATATGTATGACATAGGTCAATGTCCTTGTACCAACTTGGAATAAAATAGGTTGAAACATGCTAGAGTAATGGCTCTGTACATGAAAAAATCATAATAAAATGGCCGCCTGGCAGCCATATTGGATCGTATCACAAAACAAATCGACGTGCATCTGTATGACATATGAAGTAATCCATTTACTAAGTTTGAATCAAATCGTTCCAGGCGTCTCTGAGAAATCTGCGTGAACGGACTCACGCACGCACGCACGCACAGACGCACGCACGCACGCACGGACACACGCACGCACGGACATGACCAAACCTATAAGTCCCCCCGGACGGTGTCCGTGGGGACTAATAAATACATTTTAAAATATGGCAAAACCCTGACCTCAAATTTTCATCTCTATTGAAAATGTAAATAGTTGAAACTTGTATGATATGGCCAAACTGTTGATATTTATCATTCTCGCTTCAATTGCAGAAATTGTACTCACAGGATTACCACATAAACAAAACAAATACCTTCACCAGAGAAGTATTCTGTAGGTACAATGTTTTCATCCCAGAGTATTTCTTCTGTTGGATAGAGTGGCATTTGATTCAGTGCTTCTAGCTGAGATGGTCTCCGTTCATGTCTTGAAACCAACAACTCCAGAAGCAGTTCCTTGTCTAACTTCTCACCAGACTCAAGCGGTGGCACAATGTTTAGGTAGGCTGCAATTTCATGTAATTTCTCTGTGCTGTACAGTTAAAGAAACAATTCAGAGTAAGACTATGAAAATAAATTTTGTTACTGTCGTATTCAGGAAGTTTTTGAAAAGGTCTTTCTTAATGTTCATCGACAGGGACTTAACCAAACAACACATTATACTTGTACATTTCATGTATCACTGAAACTCTGCCTGGTTATGATGTTTCACTGGAATTCTACATGAACAGATCACTCTGCAAGTCAAGTTGAATATCAAGAAACAATGAACTATATCTACAGGAGTAGCTGCAATCTACAAAGCATCACTGTGACAAGCATTATACACTTGAAATGAATACTGCAAACCACGGTTCAAAGCGTTTCAGTATCATAGCTAATACTTCTCACTCACCTAAGGGGTTCAAAATGAGCCAGTAGTTTCTCTCTTGTATCAATACTGCCCACGTTGGCCATGGAAAATTTCTTCAGTTCTGGAAAATACTTGAATGCTCCCCTCTAGCATTACAGTGGAATGAGAAACATGGATAAGTTGTCAATTATGAACATTGTACATTTCATGGTATTTTAATAAAGTATTGTTGTGAATTAACTCTTTTTCCAGCTATGATACATTGCAAAATTATTGAAGACAAACATGATCGCAAAAGGAACTGACAAAGTGAGAAACACGTATTATTTATGAAATCCTGCACAAAAGTGCTACATTATCATCTACATGAATCTTTGAGTGATTCTTTCAGAAAAATCAGCTTGTAAGATACAAGTCTTCTCCAGTGTTTTTACATTTCCCAGAAGATATTATTCCATCCATTTGTGGATAAATATACCGGTAACTGCCTTACTACATGACATGTGTTAGATGATCCATATGCCAGAAATCAATTTGCTTTAAACACATCATGGATCTTTGTTGATTCTGGTATGTATCTGTTTACCAGTGTGCAATTTCACACTTACTTGGAGAGATATAATCCTGTCATAGTGCAGGTTTGTCATATCATGGTCAGTCAGAGCCTCTCCGGTCCTCTCATCAATTTCAAAACCTGCGTAAAACTTCAGAGAACCAAGCAACTGTAGAGAAGAGAAGAAAAAGTTGGGTGAAAATCCCATGACATTTTAATAACACTTCAACTGATTCTTATCATAAATGAAATTTCTCAACATGAATCAGCATAACTTTAAAACCACTTTGTCTATGAAATCACATCTTTTTGGTTTGTAAATTTTGTCATGATCTCCCTCCTAACTTCTGCCAACATTTCACATCATCCTTCTTTCACAAAATGGTGGAGTCACAGTCCTGCATTCACTTCACTGATGTCAATACTGTTCTGTTTACCTGTGTGAACAGTTTCCCCTCTTTCCTCTCTGCCAGCTTGGATAATCTGCATTTCACAACCAAGTGAGCATTGTCCATCACTGCATTGAAGAACCTCCTGGCTGGTAACAAACTCTGTAGTGAGTCAAAAAAGAAAGAAAATATGCTTTATTGAAAATAAACACCCGCACAAAGAGTAAACTTTTAAATGTATGGATCTTAGCACCAAAAAAAAATCAAAACATGAACTCTTTTTCTTTGATACAGATTAGTATGCAAAATGTTCTTTGAAACTAAAGCATCTCACCTCCATGTCAATCATGAGTTCCAGAAATCTTTCACAGTAGTGGACTTTTTGTTTGGAGACATCACCTAAAGGATATCAAAACACAAATCCCATCAAAATTTACAAAATGCAACCATTTTATAAGAATTCAAAAGGATGTTGCATTCCACACCAATATCAAACTCAACAGATTCAAATAAGGTGAACTGTAGATATTCATTGATATTTATACACTTCAACCAAACAGTGTTACAAGTTCTGAAGTCGGTATGTTACAGCTGAACATTTCTCTATTCAGAACAAAATGTGCCCTGATCAGTTTTGCAGTTTTCCATCATATGTATCCTCAAGAGAGTGAAGGCACATATCCTGTCTACTTACCAGTTTCTGGTATGGAATTCAGTACAGTAAAAAAATGATCAATCAACCCAGCCATGAATGTTCTTTCAAAATCCAACCTGTAGATATGGATAATGAGAAGTTATATTTACAAATGTTTAAGAAAGTGAATAACATTAAATAGAGTTACCTACACTTTAGCTTTCCTTCAGTTTTTCACATTATGGGATTTACAAATTTGTCCAGGATGGTTTGTTGTCACCCTGTCATTGTCAGGATTAGGTTTCACCCTATCATTAGCATTACATAAACTGGACATATATACAATATAATATTGAAGATTGTGGTAAATTTTTCAGTGAGTAAAGGGATACTGGAGTTGCATTACTCATAAACAGCACAAGAAGTTCAGCAGACCTATCTGCTGCATTTTGAAGAAACAGTTATCATCATAAATAGCCCATGCCACACTTAGTATGAGCTTTATTAGGTTTTACATGTAGTAATGTGCTCATTAAATGAGGTAGAGTTTTTTCTGTAGTCTGCATTACAACAAAATTCATTACAACAACATAGACAAGTTTATAGTTGCTATTTCATTATGAATTTCCTGCCATTTTCACCAACTGTTAACATTATAAAGAAAACAACCAACACAATGTTCAAATGGCAGACATTCAGAAATTTCAATGCGTACATGCACAATCATGTTTACCATATTTTGCATCTTTACAAATAGATGGTCATATTTTGCTGGGTCACCAATTTGCTGTTTATTTTGTTTTAATCTGCACATGCAGTTTCAGTCCACAATTAACAATACTTAAGCATCTTTCATTGTGTTCACAAGAACTAATTTAAGTTTGAAAGTACAGTCATCAAAATAATTCAAAAAGGTGCAGCTCATGCACCTTTAGCTCTCATACTTCCATGTTTTGGTTTGATATTGTTTTCATCTAATAGGTTGAGAATGAGGTGAAAGGTGGGAAAACCCCTTTGAATTATGGGTGACGATGACCTATGACACCATACCTTTGCAGTGTTGTTTCATCAGCTTTAGCATCATTCTTCTTGATAATTCCCCAAAATTTTTTGTACTTGGGATGACTTTTCAGTTCTTGTTCCAGTCGACCCTAGATACAGGAAAAACGTTTCTGGATGCTACCGCAAATGGCAAATCAAAAATATTTTTCCTCTCTTTGTAAGACTGAAATGTGTAGATATGATACACAGCTGATGTTGGGGCAAAGACAGATGTTACGTGATGAGATGAACATTGTTGAACCGGGTGAACATTGTTCACTTTAATCAGCCATAAAATTTGATGATAATCTGCTTGAAAAGCATTCCTCTATTCTGAGGCCTGTTAACTTCAACAAATAATCACTTTCACGGTAGTCATGGTAACAAGACAAACTATAAAGTTGACTTTTTGTATCACAAAACACAGCCAACAACATATAGATGTGTCATTTCAACTTACAGGGATAAGGCACACCCACATGGCAAGGGACAGTAACCTTTGAACTTGTTCTCGAATCAAATCTTCTTCCTAAGTAATCAAATAAAAATTCCAAATACAAGGTAAGTCATAAGTATCAACAATCACCTCCCTTGGCTAACACTATAAATGCTATAAACATACAGTGAATATATATAGAATCCTGCTGGAATTCTTTGGCACTCAAGGTAAACAGTAATTCATTATAGTGCCATTTGCAAGCATTCAAGGCAGTCATTGGGTTAAAGTGGGTTTAACTTTATTGTTCACAGAAAGTAATGCAGGATTCCATATGTGATAACAAGAATTACTTCATGCACTTTTATAGCTGGTTAAACAAACCCTAATAGTTCTGTAGAAAGAAGTCCATCAAAATGAGAAAATGACACGATTGTTTGTTGATTACCTCTGCATTGGTTACACAGGGTGCACTGTTCAACTTTTAAACATAATTTCCAACTAGAAGTTTTAATGCTTTTTCTCAAATTTTCCCCAAAGAAACAGTGATATTTTACATTCAACATTTGATATTCAAAATGCTAATACAAACTGCATTGACTCTATTTGGAAATATTAATTTTTATATTTTCAGCAAAGCAAGACTGAAAAATTCATTTAAGCTTTAAAATAAGTCCATAAAGGCAGCAGACAAGAAAATTAATTGTCAAAGCTTGATTTAAGAAGACTGTCTTAAAGTTGCAATCTACCATATGTTGACACTCACCAAGCTATTGAAGCAGTGGATAATGAAGGTTAAGAGCAATGCTTGTTCCCGTATTGATATCATGCTCTCATCGGCAAGACTCAGCACCAAGACTTTCCGGAAAAACGCTGGAAAATTTTCTGGGTTATTTTTGA
>LD343775.1:25179-50522 GCA_001465055.1 Ptychodera flava
TAGGTTAATGTCCTTGTACCAACTTTGAATAAAATCGGTTGAGATATGCCTGAGTTATGGCTCTGTACATGAAAAAATCATAACAAAATGGCCACACGGCAGCCATACTGGATCATATCACAAAACATATTGACGTGCATATGTATGACATAAGTCAATCTCCTTGTACCAACTTTGAATAAATTTGCTTAATACATGTCTGAGTTATGGTTCTGTACATGAAAAAAACGTAACAAAATTGCCACACAGCGACCATATTGGATTGTTTCACAAAACAAATCAATGTGCATATATATTACATAGGTCATGTCCTTGTACCAACTTTGAATGTAATCGGTTGAGATATGCCTGAGTTATGGCTCTGTACATGAAAAAATCATAACAAAATGGCCGCCTGGCGGCCACATTGGATCGCATCACAAACCAAATTGACGTGCATGTCTATGACATTGGTCAATGTCCTTGTACCAACGTTGAATAAAATCGGTTGAAACATGTTTGAGTTATGGCTCTGTACATGAAAAAATCATAACAAAATGGCCGCCTGGAGGCCATATTGGATCGTATCACAAAACAGATCAACGTGCATATGAATTACATAGGTCAATGTCCTTGTACCAACTTTGAATAAAATCAGTTGAGATATGCCTGAGTTATGGCTCTGTACATGAAAAGATTGTAATAAAATGGCCGCCTGGCAGCCATATTGGATCGTATCACAAAACAAATCAACGTGCATATGTATGACATAGGTAAATGTCCTTGTACCAGCTTTGAATAAAATCGGTTTAGATATGCCTGAGTTATGGCTCTGTACATGAAAAAATCGTAATAAAATGGCCGCCTGGCAGCCATATTGGATCGTATCAAAAAACAAAACGACGTGCATATGTATGACATGTGAAGTAATCTATGTACCAAGTTTGAATGAAATCGCTCCAGGCATATCTGAGATATCTGCGTGAACGGACGGATGGACGCACGCACGCACGCACGCACGGACATGACCAAACCTATAAGTCCCCCCGGACGGTGTCCGTGGGGACTAATAACAGATAAATGAGACAGCTGAATAATCCACCAACAAAACTGCCAGCTGGTCTTTCATATTAAAATTTCAATGAGTAAATTTGCTGAATACACATGATCTGTATCAATACATAAGATAATAATGTCAGTGAAAAGAAGATCTGCGAAATTCTAAGATAGCAGTCGTGAGTAGAAAGAAGATGATTTAATTTACTCTGACATCAAAGTAAATTCAAATTTATGATTTTCCCCATATATTGCATAGAAGAATCATTTCATTTTGGTTATTGTATAAGTGTTTCTTGTCTGTAAATACAACTGACAGTGCATAGTTGACCTGACATATTTCAAATTTACTTTAAAGGTCTGGTGAAATGGTCCCGTTCATGTGACTGAATATCTTCCAGGGGGTCAATACTATTACACTCGCAACAGAATTGCAACCTAAAAGTATGCGCAAGTGTTAATTTTTTTGATATTTCTATGCGCAGCTTTCATGGGGTCATTTTGCGACACTCAGGTCACGCCCATAGCGGGGATAATGGCTAGCCAGTGTGACATCACAGGTGTGTTCATTTACATCGAATAGCGGTCCAACGCCGCCTTATCTCTGCCAGGTATCCGAAACAAAACACTGTTCGCGCTGCCCATTTGCTACGTTCGCCGAAGTGGCGAAAAAAATCGATCCTAATTTGAGACAGCGGCGAAACTGATTTTTGTTTTAAAAATATGGTAAAATAAAGAAAAAACGTGGGTTTTTTAGTCTTTTGTTTAATCTGCGCTTCTCTCTCGGCAATTCGCAAAAACTGTGTCTACTTCCGTATTATTGCGTTCTTTCCGTCGTATGTATTTGCAATCGAGCCAAGTCTTGTGAGAGATTTGACATCATTTAGTCTAGTGTACAGTATGCATAAATGGCTCTCGCGAGAATTGAATCTTAGACACACGCAATCGAGCCCTCTCGATAAATTTGACATCATTTTGTCTAGTGTACAGCGGGCATAGGAACGCTCGCTCGCGAGAATTGAAACTTTTGCTATACATAGCAGACATACGCATTTTAATCGAGGCAACAAGGTTCGGTGTTGCAGTTGATTTACATTGCGGTCTAGATGTTCTGTGTTGTGCATTTTAATCACGGTCTTCAACATTCCATGTTGAGGTCGATTTGCAAGCATCGCGGTCCTCGTGGTCCGGTATTCCCCGTTTGTTCTTCAATTTAATTGCCGTCCCAACGACGCGTTCCGTGTTGCTGTCGATTTGTATCAAGGAGGACTCTACCTCCGTGTTGTTGTTCGTTTTACTCCGTAATGGTAGTCTCAACATTCAGTGTTGCTGTTCATGCAGCTGATTTGCATCGTGGTCCCAACCTTCCGTGTTGTGGTTGTAGTGCATTTTAATCACGGCCCCATTTACGTTTTAAGTTACTGTCGATTTGCATTGCGGTCCCGACGTTCCGTGTTGCAGACAAGTGCATTTTAATGGCAGTCACAACGTTCAGTGTTGGTGTTCATGCTGTTGATTTGCATTGAGGTCCAAACCTTCTGTGTAGCGAGTCAGGCTCAGCCTATGGACCGTGGCCGATCGTACGAACCAGCAGAGACAAGCACATTATGGTTCAAACACTCAACACTTGACGGTAACTTGAAAAAGTTTACAGTTGAGCCATTACGTTCTTGCCGCTGTCACAGCCACCAAAAGAACAACGTTCTCCCATAGTGAAGGAGGACACTCAGGCTGTCCTGATCATGTGAGCGGAAACCCTAGAAGTTACCCCCCGTAAAGAGCTTATGGAGGTGTGAAATACTTTACTTCCCGTTATGAGATACGGCGTCGGGCAAACTTCGGAAAGCCGAAAAAGTCGACTGGAGAGGCTCGGGGGACACGCCCACATTGCATTTTTCTTTTGCCATATTTCATAATCTAGCGCGCTGAACGAAAAAAGAAATGAGTGTAACTGTTTTATAGACCATCAACTGTATTTCTGTGATTTTGCAACATGGGCATTTCACCAGACCTTTAATTAGCCATAAAGCTCATACTCACCTGTGTTAAAATGTCTGCATTAATCTGCTCCACAGTTGGAGCTGCAGCACGTTTTGCACCACTCATCTTTGTTGCAAAAGCTAACACCTAGTGCCCGGGATGAAAAATGACAATATCCTGCAGGTGTAACAGGAAGAAATAAGACACTGTTACTGAAATTTCCCTGGAAGGACAGTCGTAGAAGGAAAGATCAGGATGTGTCTTGTCATTATTAACATCTTCATTACCTTAAAGATTTGTAATTGACGTCAATTACAACTTCATATGATAATCTACCAGAAGTGAGGATTAGCGCATCCACATCAACGTTGCTGCGATACGAAGTCCTATCTGCCACAACCTTGGCTGTGTTGCAGATTGCAGCAATATCATTATCAACGTTGATGTGACGTTTGCTCAGCCTCGTACTAATGGTGGTATGGGTGTCACATCACACTTACGGCAGTTCAGTAGACCATAACTTTACCCGGCCAGTTCATTAAAAGTAGGGGAGAGTAAATTTGCCGCGAAACTAGAGTAAAATATGCCGCGTTACAAGGGAGTATGTGGAGAGAGCACAGTTGTTGCACCGATCGCGACATTTGGTTGGTTGACGGGCATATATGTATTCATATGGAGGTAGAACACGTGAAACACCCTTTTGTTGATTTCGAGGTACTAGTCGCTTCCATACAACCATCTCAACTTGTTCTGGGGAATGTGTGCCTAGAGTACATACCTTAGACTTTATGTTGCCGAGCATTCAGAACCTAACGAAGATACTTGCTGCAGAAACGACTGGCGAAGTTGTAACGCTGCTGAAGACTCAAAACACATACAAGGCCGCCATCTTGATTATTTTCTGTGCCACACCTAGGGAGTCTATATGTTATCTGCATTTTGTCGTTGAGGGCGGCATAGCCGTCTACGATAGCTAGAATGCAAGATAGAATATGAGACTCGTTGGGGCTGGGGGGAGGCGCTCAGGTGCGAGTTTGGTAAAGGTGGACGCTTGACCACGGTCCCTCCACCTTGGCTTGACAGTTCAAACTACAAGCACGACCTCTACGACTTTTGGTTTACGATGTGTGGATCAAAATTCTGCAATTCTGGCCAAAGACTCATTAAAACCCTACAATTCTTACTAAAGGATAGGTCAAAAGAGCAGAGTTGAGCTGGAGTCTAAAACAGGCGCAATAGTAGGCATCTTATCAAAACGTTTCATTTTGCAGTGCACTAAGTTCTCATCTTGCAATGACAGAAGACAAAAGCAAAGAGGAAGAAAATGAGCCAATCCCTACTCACATTTATATTTGATTTCAGCAATAATTATTAATTGTTCGTTGCTATTGTTGTTTAGTCATCTAAGTGTCAGTGAGTAACTTGTAACGTTTTCATTAAATCATTGCTTTAGACTCCTTAGTGAGGCACGTCGAGATGTCCAAACAGACTGAAGACATGCAGAACATTGAACACTAGTACTGGGTCAAACAGCGATGCGCACACCGCTAAAGGATATCTTAGTTCGTTGGCGATCGTGCCTTAGGGAGTACATAAAAAATAGTTACCCGGGAAAAAGGCGACAAAGAAAACAATTGTAAAAGGTCACAATTACTAACCTTGATGTAGTTGAGCTGGTGTACGTCGAACAATTATTTACACTCTTGATATAATTTATTCAATAAAATTTGTCTCCATTTCAAATTCCCCCGATCTAATGGATATTGCAAAACAGTGTGAGGGGAAAAAAACCAAGCGGCTGGCGCCGTAGCTTTACAATTGTACTCTTCACATGGTTACAGACATACGACATTATTTCACAGCATTTCACACCTGCACGTGAATGTGCATAGTATTTTTCTGGCTTCCATCGGTATTACACTCATTTTGTTAAAGTGTCCACAGAGCAAATACGTCCAGACCTGAAAGGTCAGCGTGATAAAATGGGACAATGCCTTCATCGTGGACCTAGATTTGTCGGTAAAACACCTAACTACGTTTGGTGATATTACAGATTACTTCTCTTTGTGGTTGCCGGCTGTTTGTATTCAATTACAGTTCAATTTGAATTAAATTAAATATTTTAATTTAAATTAACTTATGTTGATTAACAAGGAAATGACTACTTATCACTGTGTATATTTCGCCTTCATCTGATAAGAAGAAATTATATCGATATCATTGAGAATATGAATATTATTAATAACAACTAATTTTGGCGCGTAATCAGAGTTGAACTTTTTTCCGAATCGTATTAAGTAGACAATCTCTGAATAGGTCGGACTAAACCTGACACAGTCTTCTACGATATGTGTGTTCACGAAAATAAATGATGTAATGTACACATATACAAAATAGGCATACTTCATCTCTGACTCCATCTTGAACAGCTGATAGAAAATGAAATTATCAATGATTTGAAGCAGAGAAGTTCGTACACAATAAGTTGTGGAATTTAAGTCCTACGAAACAGTAAACTTTATATGATTAATTAGTGTTTCAATCTAGTGAAAACAAATTACAAAAGCAATATCGCTCCATTCTTGCTCTTAGAAATTTTCAAATTTCTTTATTAAATTTGCTAACAAGGCCAAAATTAAACGGGGATTTTCCTGACAAATTTAATGCTAGCGCATTAGCATAAATAGAATGCATACAAATTGTAGTATACATCTGTAACAACTGAAATCACAAAATGTTCAGGTCACACGCCGGGTATTCACCTTCGATTTTTCATCTATACCTATCAAAGATATATAAAATTTAAAAAAAAACATACTTTGAAAGCAAATTTTCGTTTGTTTCATATGGCTTTATATCTGTTTTACCAATCGTTACATCGAATCTCGTCTAAAACTAACATTATTACGTCTGCAGATTGAGGTAAGACCACGTGACATTATTGACACTTTTCAGGCAATTTGTTGGCGACGCCTGATTTTTATTCTTGATTTGTATTTGATATTGAAAGCAAATGGTAAATTACGTTGTGTGTAAGACAAAAATAATTCAAACAAGAGAAATCGCAGATTTTTCAGAACAGATATGGTATCATCCTGTGTACGGTCACTGAAGATGGGTGGAAGACACGATAGTTTGTGTTGCCAGGTCGAATATGTCCAGGAATCCTGTAATTTGGTCTACTGCGAAAATTTTCGGGACGGTAAAACAAATGACGATTGATTATATGACATAATAAAAAGGATCAAATTTGGAATTCAAGTAACAAATCAAAACGAACTGATTTGTTACAAAGCTCTGTGCCATTATTGTAGAAGTCTTTTTTGTTAAAGATCACGTTTCAATAATGTCACATGGTCTCTCCTCCGTCTGTGGGCGAACGAGCTTCAACTTAATGTCAGACGAGGTTCAATGACAGGTGCCAAAATAAGATTTAATGTTGAAACAATGAGAAATTTGTTTACAGTGCTAAAGGCAATTTATCCGATGTTGTTTGGTGTGTATTGACAGAAAACAATAAAAATTCGAAGGTAGATAATTCTACATTACTGTGAACCCAATTTCATTTGTCACAGCTGTATAACATTTCAAATACCCATCTCAACGACATTTGTCATGAATATCCCTTGTCTATAAACCTCTATATAGTCAGCAAATTCAAAGCAAAAAGATGCGAATGATTTTTTAGGAGTACAAATGCAGCAAATTTCCAATTGTAAGTTGTTTTCCAAGACTGGTATTACTAATTAATTTGCTGCCGAAACATAACGACTATAGGTAATTGTGACATTAATCTTAAAGTTTCATAGAACTATCATTCGCCATGATTTACCCAAATACTCTATCTTCAAGACAAAGATGTAAAATCAATCCTCCTATTGCAGAGTTCCCGCTAAGTGATGCTTACTGACATTATCAAGGACTCATATGCCATGTACATCTGATGACGCCCGTTTTGCAAATCGATTGCACATTACAAAATGTATCCATGGTCAGCCAGGGAAACGAAGTAATATGCAACATCCAAAGTTGTTGCACAGATTTCCATGATAATATGACAAGTTTCACTACTTGTCGATCTTTGATATAGCTGACTTCTTAATGAGTATTTATTACCTTTGTTTAACAACCCATTGTGTTGTTCCATCGTAGTGAAGGAACTGAACTGAAAAAAACAGAACACATCTGTAGCATGGACATCAAGGACATCAATTACTTCGGTAACAAAAGTATCTATTCATACTTTATGTTTCTCGCTGATCCGGCATTGGAAATAATACCAATGTCTTATGATAACATCTCAATGGCGGAAGTTCATTGAAAAACACACCACTCTCTCACATCATCGCGACCGTACAAAGCTCTCTCCATCTTTGAAAAGTCTACCGGAATGGGCTCGCAGACAACTTTCTGAAACTATCTTTTTCCCATAATTTCGCCAAAGGGACTGTTGGTACAGTTGATGGGTTGGCTAGCTTGCGACCGCAAGGAAGAGGAGTCGACTACCTTAGAGTCATATAGGACCCTGATATCGGTCAATTCCATCGACTTGGTAGTTTTATATTTTCGTTTTTTTCGTTTTCTTGAAACTTTCGCAAAACACTAAGTAATAGAAACAATTTTGACAATCTATTCAAAAATGTCAGGTCTCTACCTTGAAGTCCGATGTTCGTGAGCCCGGTAACTAAACCATCTGGGGGCCGGGGAGGGTGCACGGCCATTGGAAGGGTGTGCATAGTTTTCCGAGACCTTTATTGTAATTTAAATCAAGAATCCGCGAGAGATAAAAAATTCAATAAAGGATGACATTACACTAAATATTGCATCACATTACATTACATTACATTACATTACATTACATTACATTACATTACATTACATTACATTACATTACATCACATTACATTACATTACATTACATTAACTTTTGACCCCCAAAAAACATTAAGTTTGAACTGTCTAGGGTGTACTCCTACCTAATATAGTGGGATGGTGAGTGTCCTCCCCAGTTAGTCAGTTTGTTTAATTATATGCGAGAAACAGCTCAGACAACTTGAAATACAGATGTATGTGAGAAAATTTCCGGCAGACTTTTAAAATGGAGAGGTATGTTTTTTCAGTCACAAACTTCCTTTACCAAGATTGTACTAGAAGATAGCATGGTTTTTATCGCCAGATGGAAAGTGACATTAAGTGTTCATAAGTATGTTTGTTAACCGACGTAATTGACGTCGTTGCTACATTTCCTTCACCAAAATGGTATTTAAGAGACGATAACATGGTTTTCACTGCCAGATGTACAAGTATTCATAAATACCTTCGGTAACGAAGTGCTTGATGTCGAAGATCGATCAGTAAAGAGTGTCATTTACAAGATTTGTTGTGCCACGTTCTAGCAAGGGTCCCTTTCACAAGTGGACCGTGTTCTACCAGACCATGTCGTTATCAAAGCTTTCATGTTAGGTATGGAACAGGCGGAGCAGTTCTCTGAGTTTGAAAACTTGAAAAATGTGGGATTCATTTCACTATTGCCTGGTTGGTGTGTGCTAATGTTCACATCTGTATA
Source organism: Ptychodera flava (assembly GCA_001465055.1). Lineage (NCBI taxonomy): Eukaryota > Metazoa > Hemichordata > Enteropneusta > Ptychoderidae > Ptychodera > Ptychodera flava. Next base: position 33,761 of record LD343775.1, read on the forward strand.
ACATCGATGTTTCTGTCCACTTTTTGTTGATTTTACTCAAATTTATACACATCTTGGTACACAGCTTTATGTACCATGATACCAAAGTCCCTGTTCGTATGTGTTAAAATATTAGAAAGAGTAAAAAATGATGATTCTACATGACGGATCATGATAACAGATAGAATATGCATGCTGGGGAAAAGTCAATGAAATCTAGGTTGTATGTTAACCTTCATTAATGAGACACATTTAAGGTGGCGTTGCACGTAATACAGCGTATTTTGCTTAAAATCACTTTTTTGCAAAGATTCATTCGATTTTAAGTAATGTGTCGATCCAAGAGTAAAATATTGGTTAGTTCCAGCTTTTAGCTTGTCAATTAAGGCAGTCGTAAGTTGGGCGAGAAAGAAGTATAAGTTTGTGCAAATTTATGCATATCACCCGATTTCCTGGCCATTCTTTTCACCCAATTTCAAGATTTCCAAAGAATTTCACTCAACTGTGGCAGGGTAAAATTTCCTGAAATTTTCACATTATATTTTTAATACTATTTAACAAAATTACTACTTTTTTGCCGATAAAGTTCTTACATTGTGAATAAGAGGCATTTCAAGTTTGCTTATCATGATTTTAATCACTTTTTTGAGTGTCAGTCTTTGAACCCTTGCCATTTTAGAATGAGGATAGATAATGCAAAACAAAATGATTTTTCTACATATACTCTTGTTTCAAGTGAAATATAGAAAATAGTATCATGTTTTTGACTTAAATTAATTTTATCATTAATACCAAAATTGAGGTTTTCTACCCTAAATATATACCCTTTTATCCTTCGAGTAAACTATTGCTACAATACTACACTTTAGATTCTCTGCATTTTTTGAAAATATATAGTATGAGGGCATTTTCTTGTCATCTCTAATGAGAAATATTGCTTTGAAAAAAAAAACATGTTGGTTGTAACGTAATCGATATTTTTTATGCATTTTTGCCTCCCCCTACATCAATCTCAGGGGCTCGTTCGATTTGCAAGATAATAATCGTGATTGGCCAATCATGATCGTGATCATGTCTTCGAATAAGCTCAATAAAAATCATGATTGACAATCACGGCAATCATGCCGGCCCGGGGAGTGATTGGTGTGATTAGAAGACGGCGGTCGACATCACAGCGGTCGGTAATGGAGCAGAAACGGCGGTAATTTTAAAGCTTCAGAGAGTAAAATTTGAGTTTTTACAGCGATATATTTAAGCACAGTTAGTCGCAAGATGTCGGTTGAATCACTTCTGCTATATTAAATATAGGATACCTTGATTTACAAAGAAATAAAAAAGATATTTATTTATTTATTTGTTCAGAACACGTACAGGCGCACTATTGAGCATCGGAGTGCACGCGCGCTGTAAGGTACAACAAACTATACTATACGTACGTTTGAGAAAAATATTTATATCTGTACCGTATAGGTACGCTTACACGATCGTCTCTGCCCTCAGTGTTGATACGTTTCTGCTGCCGGCAGCGTACTTGGCAACGCCAGTTTTACTTACAACCTCGATTTCGATAATAATGTCATATGTATCATAATCATGATCGTGCAAATCGAACGCACCCCTGCTCTTGTCCTCTTTTCAGGCCTTCGTCACTGTAGTAACGAGCACAGAGAAGTAGCGTACGATGAAAAGTCCCATCTCTATTCAGAGCAGTGCAATACCATGGATAGATACTCATAAATGCGGTTGGCTATGTCACAGATCAACAAGTAGAGAGAGCCCCAAAACAGTCGCGATCATATGAGAGAGCGATTAATTTCCAGTTCACTGCCTTCACTAAGATGATATTATACAATAGGTTTTTATTGCCAGATCAGCAAGCGTCATTAAGTATTCATAAATAACCGAAGTATCATGTCATTTGCTCAGGGTGTTTTATTTTTCTACGGTTACCTAGTTTCACTACGGCGATAGGTTTTTATCGCCAGATCAGCAAGTGACATCAAGTATTGATAAATAACAATAGTATTATGTCATTTGCTCAGGGTGTTTATTTTTCTACGGTTACCCAGTTTCACTACGACAATAGGTTTTTACTGCCAGATCAGCAAGTGACATTAAGTATTGATAAATAACAGAAGTAATCGATATCGATGTCATAATTGCTACAGGTATGTTTTATTTTTCTACAGTTAGCTTCCTTCACTATGATGGCATGAGACAAATGTACAAGTGATTTCAAATATTCAATAATATTTTTGTAACCGAAGAACATGATGTCGATGCTATAGATGTTAAATAATTTATTTAAAGCTCATCCCGATGGAATGTCCTATTTAAGGTCTAATAGTAAAAAGTGTCATAAACAAGGTTTGTTGTTCCACGTTCAACCAGACCATGTCATTGTCAAACCTTTCCATTTTCGGCATGAACCGGGCTGGGGGTTGCTCTCTCAGTTTTGCGCAACTTACCGTGTTTGATAACTTGGATAATATAGTTGTAATGTTCACTTCTGTACAACATCAAATGATGTTTCTGTCCGCGATTGTTGTTAACTTTAGGCTACTCAAATTTACACACATTTTGTATTTTATCTTATGTATACCATACAACAGTACCTACTCGTGTGTTTTGAGTTGTAAGAATAAAGTAGATAGAGGTGAACGTTACCAGGCAGAATACGCTGACTTTAAAAAGGTGAAATCAACCTCCTATAACCAGACAGGTTTTACTGGGTTCTGACGGAATCCGTATTTTAGGCATTTATGGGGTTTGTTGTGACACCTCCTCCCCAACATCGAGTTCTTGATCTTTTTTCAGCCTTCGTCACCATAGTAACGAGCACAGAGAAGTAGGGTAGAATGGAACGTCCTATCTTTATCGGTATTCAGAGTAGTGTAACACTATGAACCATTGAACAAAGGAAATAAATAAATACTCATAAATGATGTTGGCTATGTCACAGATCAACAAGTAGAGAGAGCCCCAAAACAGTCGAGATCATATTAGAGAGCAATCTTTCTCCGGTTCACTTCTATCACTAAGCAAGTATTCGACAATATGTTTTATTGCCAGATCAGCAAGTTACATTAAGTATTGATAAATAACCGAAGTAATTGATTGCTACAGGTGTGTTTTATTTTTCTACAGTAACCTTCCTTCAATAAGATGGCATGAGACAGTAGGATTGTTTTCGCTGCCACATTAGAGGCAAAGGCTGTCTGTCAGCTTTTTCTGAAATAAAACTAACGGGCTTTCTAAAACTTTCAACGTACAGTAAAGAACGTAACTAACACTGTTTAAATCGCCAAGAATTAACTCGAGAATCAGGGGAGTAGAGACTACTGGTTTAACAGAGAGGAGGGAGGGAAGATGGAGTTACAAGACCTGTAAATTCTATTAATATCACACTTTACTAGAATCTAAGGAAGATACTTAAATTCACTGAGGTAAATCGTATTTATAGTAAGTTTTAGTTCACTTCTTGTGAGCGTAGCTTTTGTCATGTCCACAAATTGTCAAATCACGCCAGTGCTATATTGCGTGACTGAAAACCATAAATACGCTCATCCATTTAATAAGTACATTTGTGGCCCTATATCATTATAACTATGCATGCTTCAAACCGGAGTGAAGGGAAAAAAAATGCCCGAAGCTGATGTTACCTTTCACGTCGCTACTCACTGGACTTTTGCAAAGGCTGGTGCCATCATTCGCTATATTCGATGCGCGTCGCGAAAGACATAAGCTTACTTATGATAGGGCATAGTGTCGATCAGGCATGCATTGTACAAGGGAGAGAAGTTCACCGACGGTCGACTCGACCGAGTGATGCAATGTATAAGGTGCCCTGAATGCAGCTACGCCCACATCGCGGAGCTACGCCCACATCGTGGACTGCGATTTGTGCAACACCAATGCATATGGACCATTCATATTATATATAACAACCGATCGTACATCTGACGGTTCACTGTTCAATTGTCAGCTCAGCTGTCAGTGGATGTGTCTGCACGGTGGTTGAAATCCAGCAACAAGGAATCGGGACTCTAATATCAGGCAAACGTGTACAGTATTCAAAATGGTACAGATCAAGAACAAGTGGGGCTGGGTAGTTACGGTGTGTACGTTCATCGTCATTATACCTTTGACAGGTATCCCGAGCTCTTTCGGTGTAATATTCGTAAAGCTGCAGGAAGAGTATGAAATCACCGATTTGGAAACAGGTCAGTTAATGTAAAATAAGTATCGCATATCCACTTGATGTTCACGTCATTTCAATGTGGTGCAAACGTCTTACACAGACATGTACTTTATGCTTCAGATATAACTGTATTCGCTACAGAGATTGCTCGCTCCTCTTCCGTTCATGTCAATCTTCATGTAAATCTTTAAACCTAGTTGCCGTTTTCAAGGAGTACATGTTGATCTATGGTATATGTGAAGGATTAGGTTTTCACCTCTTTTATAGTTTGACAGAGTAAAAGCTGAGATTTTACTCCGAGATTATTTCATACAATACCGGGACCAGGTTTTTGGTTGTCTTTTTGACTTTATTAATTTTGACCATCCGAAGAAAATGGACGTAATCTCACGAATTATGATATTTATTGTTAAAAAGAATTTTTTTGTAATCGGTGTACATTTCGTCAATTTTCCCTCCCTCTTTAGAGCGTCTCTATTTCGCGTATGTTTCTGGTCGCTCGTCAATTAATTCACGTCTACTGTATCATAGAACGAAGCCTGACGAGTCTTATCTTTTATGGGACTCTTTGATACCATGGCCCCCTAGACGCCAAACGGAACATTATTATTGAGAATATAAACGTTTATTATTATTTTTTTTGACAATGTCTTTAATATTTGTAAGAATATTTGTAAGAGATGTTTATTTCTCCAAAGCAAACTTTTTATTCTGTACGGGAAATTTTATTTCGGGATAAACTATTTTTAAAAACTTTTAACAGAACAAACTTTAACTTTTAACAAAACAAACTTTAACTTTTAATGAAATACACTTAACGCTGTTTCTCAAAAGCGTTTTTCATTTTGCAAAACAGATGTAAAAATTGTTCAAAAGTTACAGCTCAAAATGTTTTAAAGATTATTTCTGAGTACGAACTGTGTTTATAAATTGACATTATAACCTTTATGGTTTTTAGAGTAGCAAACCTAAATTCTTTAACGAAAAGTTCTATTTTCCTAGAATAAAATTCCTTTAGGATATATTTCCTACATTTGAGTATGATTTTAAGTGTGTGGTAAAACTGAACTCTACTGTGTAAAAATACGTTAAAGAACGAAAAAGAAAGAAACAGTCAAGCTTACTATTCTTGAGGGCGCAATTTAAACGGAGAAATACTTTTGTGTGAGGGCGCATCAAGCTCGCGCGACAGAGTAATATTTCACGAAAATTCAAAATTGTTTGGTTAGGGAATTTCCAACAGTGTGCCATTTCCTATTATTTGGCATCGTCCGTTCGACAATGCCCATCGTTTCGGCCTTCGTGGGCTGCACACCGGATGAACAATTACTGAAATTCGCGTTAAGAATAAGTACCATAAATTCATGTCAGTTTCATGAAACTTTACATGGAAATTCTTTCTGTTTTAGACTTTGAAAAATAAAATAAAAAAGGGGTCATCGTGCTCGTTTCCATAGAAACGTGCCGCAAAAGGAGTTTCCCTATCAACGGAAACATCTACCCAAAGTTTGAAAATGTAATTTGGCGCTCAATTTCACTCTCACAAAAGTTGAATAAAAGCTGTGAAACTAAGATTTCTCCATCAAAATGACACAAAACTGGTATATATAAGATTTGTAATCTATTGATGAAGTAATAAATCCTAAAAGCAATTTTTATGCTTTTTTATAATTTCCTCACTATCGAAACTTGTGTACCTCAGCCAAAAATCATGTAAATTTGATGAACCTTGGCCAAGTAATGATGAGATCCAATGTGATCACTATGGCAATTTAAAAAAATGATAGTCACGATATTTAGTTCTTGAGGTAAACGACTTTCATAACGAGCTCTTGGTCATGACCATTAATTCATTTTCGCGATGGTTTCATGCATTGTGTCTAAAACCGGGGTCGAATACATGCATTGTCACCCATTCATTCAGTATCTTTCAGCATGTCAAACAACATGAGTAGTGTCTTGCGTGAAACAAAATTCATGAAAAATGGCCGACTTTGTCCCTTTAATAATACGGGATTGAAATTTGTTGAGAAACATACGTATGACAGTTTTGCAAGTGTATCAACTGCTGTTCATTACTGTTTTATTAGTTCATTACTGTTGGTATTAGTTCAGGTTCAAATGATGATCAAATACCATAATATTATCCTGTACTAATGACTCTTTACTATTGCCAGTGACAGATGACAATAACCCTGAGAAGTCGTTGCGCCACGTCTGTGCAATCTCTGTAGGACCATTACAACCCCTAACGGAGGATGAGATAGATGAAGACTTTTTAGAGCCTCCCACATGTTTCAAAAACTGTCTATTATCTTTCTTAATTAGAGCATCTGCAATAACATTGGTTTCATTCTTTTTGCATTGCTTTAAAGAATACTTGAATTTTGCACGTGTTTTCGTCGTGATTTCAAAGATAGGGTCATACCGAGGGCTGGCATTGTTACGCCAAAGGAGAAATGCATCTCGAGCCGTAGTAAGTGATAATCCCTCACAATTTGATTCCACCCTGGCACACACTTTTGGACATTGCTGACGGACTTTGTTGGAAGGTGATCAGCAGCTGAAAGGCGTAAAGCTTTCACAATATTATCATATCAAGTATCTATTGCAGCAAAATGAGAATGAAGTTTATAGTGCGAATCACGACAAGCGAATGCTTCACTATGTCAATATCATTAAGCTTACGTTGATGCACAATACTGTCTAAGAGGGTTTTTATCCATACAGGACCAATTAGCGTTTGCAGAATGAACAGACTGTGTAGTTGTTTGGATTCAAAGTTTCCAGAAAATTAACATCAGTGCAAATCAAATTGTTATCATTACAAAAGGAGGTCATTTTATTACCAAAAACAGAATTAACATTTTAGCATTCCAGTCGCCAATAACCATCACATCACTGCTTCCGGCTTCCTGCACACAATTTTGGATTTTCTGTAAGTATCGGAGGAAAACGTGATAATTATCTTTGTTATCTGTCGGCATGTAATAATTATGACAATAAAGACACCATTATCGTGGCATATTTCGAGGCCAACGAGACGACTATCATGATAACGTTTTACATTGACAGATTTCAACGACTTTCGCCACATTACGACTACGCCGCCATGAGGCCGACCTAGCCTAATACCGACGTCCATCATCCACTATGGTATTCGAGGTCTTCCTTTAGTTTGGTTTAGAAATTACTTACACAAAAGATCCCAACTAGATTCTGTCAATAATAAAACCTCATCATACCTTAATGTTACATGTGGACTACCACAAGGATCTGTTCTTGGAGCCACCCTATTTTTACTATTTATCAATGACATTGCCCGTTCCTCCACATACTTCAATTTTAGATTGTTTGCTGACGATACCAATCTATTTCATACGTTCCCTGCTAACCAAGTTAATATAAATTTAAATACTGTCGACATTCACCTCAATACTGTAGTGGACTGGTGCAGGGCTAACAAGCTTACTGTAAACCACCTCAAAACAAATTACATTGTCTTCAGAAATCATATCAAACATATTTTCTTGAATGGTACTCTACACATCAATAATACAGTTATCAATGAGGTTGAAGTGACATCATTTGTTGGTATTCACATGGACAGACATCTTAAATGGTCAAAGCACATTAAAATGATTAATTCTATTATCAGAAAAAAGGTTGGCATCCTATTCAAATTTAGACAGTTTTTACCACGCAATATCCTTATTCTTCTATACAAAACTTTCATCCTACCACACATCACTTATGGTCTTGAAGTTTGGGGTTCAACATATCCCTCACATCTCAATAGTATCTTTCTTTCGCAAAAAATGGCAGTCAGAGCTATAACTTTCAGTGACTTCACAGCAAACTCAGCTACTCTGTTCAAACAACTAAATATTCTCGATATATACAAATTACATAAATTACATATCAGTACATTCATGTATGATCTTATAAATAATAACTTGCCACACAGTCTTACAACATACTGTCAGTTGCCTTCTCATTGCTACAGTACACGCCATAAAATGGTAACCTTTATGTCCCAAGTGTCAACACTTCCTTGGGTAAATTCTCAATATCATATACAGGTTGCATCTATTGGAATACATTACCTAAATAAATTAAAACAAAAACTAGTAGAAGTTCGTTCAGACACTCCCTTTCAAGTCTCCTCTTACACGGTTAGTGTTTTACATGATGAAGAGTTATATTCAACTTTACAAATATGTATATCTAAATATATATATTTCTCTATACATTTTTTTTATTTTACGTATTTTCTACTTACTCGTAATGTATTTATTTAGTTATATATTTATTTATTTATTTATGTAGTTGTTCTTATTCACTTAGTTACTTAGCATTTTCAAGTCTACTCTTACACGATTAGTGTTTTAAGTGATGAAGAGTTATATTCAACTTTACATATATGTATTTCATATTTAAATATATATATATGTATATTTTATATACGGTTTTTTATGGTTTTCTTTTTTACGTATTTCTACTTACTCGTAATGTATCTATTTAGTTATATATTTTTTATGTAGTTATTCTTTTATTCACTTAGTTACTTTGTTACAATTAGGTTACTTTGCAGTCCAATACTTTCTTGTACACTACCCTCGATATACTTCAGTTTTCTTATTTCTTATCCTTCTTCTTGTTTTAACATCAAATGGCTTTGGGAACGGACTAGACTAGCATTTGCTATTTTCCGTCTCCGTTTACCCTTTATCACAGCACAACTCAGATGTACATTCATTATTGAATTGTAACATTAATATGATTAAGGGTAATAAAGATTATTATTATTATTATTATATTATTATCCATGGCAGTTACACCGATGGTATAGAAATCGTCGCTAATCTGCGAAAGAAAACTTAGCTTAGACTTGATACAGATGTTGATCTCATAGTTTCCTCACAGACCAAAATGTATAGGAATCAACATTTTTTGTGAAATTCCAAAATCAAATGTCTTGCACATAGATAAACTTATAATCAGCCTAGTCTATTTAAGTACACTAATATCAATAATCAAGCATCTATAAATACACATATTTAGCAAGTTTTGTATTTCAAAAAACATTCACCTCCTGATATCAACCGACCCCTCCTCTTAAAGAGAATGCTCCCTTATTCTACAAAAAAGCAGAGCAATTAATTGATAACTATGCCCCTTTGAGGTGGTCTATGTAAACCATCGGATTTCTTACTTTTAGACATAACGGTCATTTTTCTCTCTGCATATAGTTTTCTTCTTGCAATAGCACCAGGGAAGTATTTCTCCTCACAATCAGGACACATATCAAGGTCATTCCTACAAATCCCACATTCTCTAACGAGCCGCAGTGACCACACTAGAGGACAATAGACAGTTGAAAGAGTTCGATTGTTGATACCTAGAAAAGGTGTTCTTGTTGGACGATTATTTATCAGGCACTTTGACGGAGGACATTTTCTCGTGGATCGGTGCATGCAGTATTTGCCATTAATTTACTTGCATCTAACGACAAGATGGAGAAATGCTCAGAACGATGCAACACCGTGTCTAAACAACTAACTTTATCGCCTTGTGAAAAGCTACTTTTTACATTATTTTAATGGGTACACAGAAGTACATACTTTTCCGTAATGTTTATAATTTACCCGATATGTGATTGCAAGCGAAAGACATTCACAAATAGCTCGGTCAGATGGGTACGCAAAGTGAGAGAGTAGAGCTCTCAAATTTTCTCATAAAAGTTAAGGAACTTTACACGCTGGGAAATCTGATATTGCGACTACACCAACTTTCAGCAAATATTAAAGTCGAAAAGCTATGTGTGTTTAACTAAAACTTATATGGTCGCACTGATAAAACCGTTCGTGAACGTCGGCATGGTGAAAAACTGCTTGAAAGGAATGCGTGCAGGTTCAGCAAAACTCTTGAAAGGAGGAACCCGTTGTGCGGGTTGTTTCGTCTGCGACAACAAGCGACATCCTATAACCAACTGCAAGACAATTAATGCCTACAGATACCGATATCAAATTTACAAATATAAAATCTTCTGTAGTCAGCTGTTCAGAAAGAGGGCGCGACTCTCGTCAATATATAGCTTGCGTTTATGACATCCTTCAATGCAAAGCACAGTGTGTCAGTGTAAAGTGGGTCATGTAATCATTTGCATACAATCGACTGAAGTGACTTCGTCAAAACAATTTTTTCAATTCAATCTGAAGTGTTTTAAAATATATCATGGATGACGTACATCGATCTTCTCCAGCACAACGGTATTTTGTCTGATTGATATGGTTACGATATGTTGATTAAATGAATAAATCACTCAAATGAAAAAGAAAAGTTATGTATGTATGTAATGTTGTTGTTGTTTGTAACACTTGAACTTTATTTTCCGTTGTACATGCTAAACTGTTCAGATATAATGCGTGTCAAGTAACTTCTCCAAGAACAATTACATTGTTTGATACTAGTATTCCAGAAAGAATGAAGTGCAGATGGTGGCGATCTAAATAAAACTTTCTCAATAATTTACGGTGTCAACCGTGGAACGGTTACAAAATTTTCCCGCTTATCAGTTCATAAAGCCGCAACAGTTATACACATCTTCCACTTCTGTTACATGTAAACATCATCATGATATCTCTTCTCTTTTTCCGTGTTTTCAGGATGGATCGGTTCCGTGGCGTTTGGAATGATCTTCCTTGCCTCACCGATATCTACTGGCTTGTTCAAACGGTACGGACACAGAAAAGTTGCCGTTAGCGGAGTTATTCTCTGTTCCATAGGGATGTTGACGTCATCCTTTGTACCGAATCCCAGTCTTCTATTCTTGACGTACAGTGCAGTCTATGGAGTAGGAGCAAACTTTATCGACAACACATCATTGAACTTGATCGGGAAATATTTTCCAAAGAAGAACAGCGCCCGCGCGACATGTTTCGCCACACTTGGCTGGAGTGTTGGTAAGTTCATTTATCATACATGCTGTGCCTGTATTGCCATTCTTCTATTGTTCAGACGGTACTGATATGAGCCCATATTTTAACTAGTGAAAATACGAATTATATTTTCACGGGGTCCAGACACTTCGCACCAAAACCACTTCGCACCATACCATCTCGTCCCATACCATTTCGCACCAAAACCACTTCGCACCAAAACAACCTCGTACCAAAACCACTTCGCCCCAAAAGTCATGTCCCCCAAACCACTTTGCCCGAAACTTATCGCTAACTGGTAAAGCTGAAAATAACCACCTTCGTGTCATCCTGGGACTGAAATCTTGAAAGTGTACGCATTTCGCGAAATTGACATCGTGCAATTCCGCGCACGGCACCTGAGTTGTAGCATTTGCGTGTTTTTTTTTCTTATTCTATGTTTATGGTTTCATGCAACAATAAATGGTTCGTGGTAGACAAAATGCCCTAACACATTAATGCTTCTAAGTTGTAGGTAAAAACAATCTTATGTCATGATACGTCGTATATCGTTGTTTCAGGACGAGTTGACGGTACTATACTTTGGGCGAAGTGGTCTTAGTACGATGTGGTACTTGGGGCGAAGTGGGGTTGGGCGAAGTAGTACTTGGGACGAGGTGGTTTTGGTACGAAATGGTTTTGGGACGAAGTTGTGTGGGGCGAACTGGTTTTGGTGCGAAGTGTCTGGGAACCTATTTTCACTGTAACCGAACTACTTACATTACAGCGACGCGTACGCGTGACCTTCGCTGTATGCATGACCTCCGTTGGTATATGTACATATAAAACAGCTGAGCGAATAAGACAAATGACAATCCGAAACGTCATTATGATTATGGTCAAAATTATGTTGTTTGCAGTCACTTCATGGGCATTGCACTTAGGCATAAGTACAGTTGTACCAAAAACATACAAACAAACGTATTGAAAATTTGTATAATTTGCCGACACCTGTCGGTCCCCTGGCGGTGGTTCGTGTCGTCTACGCTGCTGAAGATTACACCATGGATGTATGATTACACGTAATGATCTCGGTTGACAGAGCATCATGATAGAATCGCTTTACGACAAGTTTCCTGATGATGAGCTTAAAGTATCTGCGCGGTGAATTACATCGTTTACAGTCGTAAATGAGCCACGAAAATCCAACCGCACTGAAAATACTCGCGACAGACAAGGTTGAAGGTGCACATGATATGTCAGATTTGTACCTGTCAGTGCACAGGTCATGATCGTGTCTGGTGGCACCGATGCGGTGCGGGTTTCAGATACAATGCACCATCTAGGGAAAGTCAAACTTTCGCTTAGGTTGTTCAAGGAAGTTTAGTTCTATTTAGGCAAGCCAGGAACGAAAATATACGAGCAGACGACGGAAATACCTTTGAAATGTTTTATTCGTACAGCAACAAAATCACGAACGAGTTACGACACTACAGCTTACAGTGTACTCACTTCATGTTTTCACTAATCCGCTTACTGAGATGGTAAATTCGGCATATTTGACGTCTGGGAACATGTATAATAGGGCCGTTCACAGTTTACGTCACTGTTCTCTCATTAATATGCAAAAATCAATATTTGTCCGCATTTTTAGATTACGCTTTTGAAAATTACGCATGCAAGAACGACGAAAATACATCGCAGTGGGCGACTGCTAGTGTAACAGTGAATACTAAAAAACATACTCACGACTCAGAGTACAAGCTGCAAAAACAGCCACGCATGCAACATTGATAAAATTTGTCCGCATTTCAAGCTGCGTGTCCGATGTCGCGCGCGTACAGCTATATTTAGTAACAAACCTGTAACCGTGAACAGCGCTATTCTTCGAGATAAACTGACAGGTACGGGTAATATGTGCATTCATAGATGTCGCAGAGCTGCTCGCTCTCTGTGCTCTCAGATACTCGATAGAGTTTGAGCGTGGCGCGAGTATTTTGACCCGATTTTGGCGGCCTCATAACTTTCACGCAGGGATGAGCTTATGTATCAAAACACGAAAACTCACCCATTTTACAAACTCCCGCCCATGTTTTACATCCACCGTCATTTTAAACTAAAAGTAAATCTTCTTCAAATTGCGAAAACCTGTGTCGACATCGTAATATCTAAATTGTTTGCTTTAAAAGTGCTCCATAAACCCTCCTTTGAAGTGGAATGGCCCAATAGCGGAATAATATCAAGAAGTGATACGGTTGTCATCACTCCTTAGCAACCAACTTTTTATAAGTACAGCCTGGAGGAAGCAAGGTCGATTTCAAGTTGATTTCGTCGCTAATTTCGGAGCGTCTGTATGAAGACAGTCATAACCAAAGCATGCATGTATGATAAAGGGGTTATTACACGAAGTTGGGGCGATACCGCGTCGTATTCGAGTGATGTGTCCGTATTTTGACGAGTTGCGCAGCAACGAGTCAAAATACGGACACATCACGAGAATACGACGCGGTATCGCCCAAACTTCGTGTAATAGGCTAACACCTAATCATTTATCCCTACGTTGTGAGTTCGAACCCGATTGAAACCATCGTATTATCATGAACATGACGCGCAATCTTATAATGAGTACGGTCACTATTCATTATCACGGGGTTCAGAGAGTAATTCTGACATTTTCAGCTTGTAGGCTACTTTTTAGGAAGGGTCCGACAGTCGTTATTATTAATGCATTAGTTATGGCATGTGCATATTGCAAGTCACAAAAGACCAGAAAAGTCGTGGCTACAAATACAATATTCCATATACAATAATACGGTATTGCATATTGAGGTATTGCATAGCAATGGAAACTGATCAAGGCTACAATAATGAATGTAAAAACAAAAATGACTTCAAAAGCCGTCAAATTAATATTTTTATTTCATCCTGCTTTTTTCAGGTTCTTTGGCTTTCAACCCGCTGATCGAGGTTTTGTGCGCCCGTGTCGGTTGGCGCTACACCTTTAGGATACTGTGTGGTATTCTTGCTGTGGTCGGCATACCCTGCGTTCTGACCTACTCCCCTGCACCAGTAAAAACATTCAACAGAAATCTTGAAGCTACTGAAGTCCAAAACAGTCTGATGCAAAATTCTCAAGAAAAAGAAGAGAAAAATTCTCAAGAAAAAGAAGAGCAAAATTCTCGAGAAAAAGAAGAGCAGAAAAAGCTAACTTTCAGAGATTATATCGATAATTTTATGAAGGCTCTGCAAGCGCCGGGCATGTGGTTGTGGATTTTCGGCAATATCTTAGCGAATCTATCCTTAATATTTCCCTTTGTTAACATGGTAAGTTTATAACATTGGTTTATTTTTGTGTTGATTTTATTATCCGTCTATTTTTACAAGAAAAACGGGAGAGAAACGATGGAATATTGTAGTCGCGATAGTTAAGGTTCAATGCGCCTATGATCTATGCCTGATCTACTGCTCGTGGGGCTCATTTTGAAGCTCATGGAGTAAATTAACCTTTTACCTTCCTCCTCTTTTTTGAAATCGATATTTGGTTCTTTACCATACATTTAACACAGGGATGGCGGCATTTTGAATTTCAAATCTTGGTAATTTTAAGGTAATTTGTTTCTACAGAAGTAATTTGCACGGCGACCTCTGATTTTTATTCATGATTTGGAAGAAATGGTTGAAACTTTCATCGAGTGAGCGAAAATTTAGGTGTTTCAGTTTCCATGGTACATTTAACCTGAGCGTTATCCGGGGTCAGAAGTTACGTTTTGTAAAAATTTGCGTTTAAAATTGATTTTTACCCCAGAGTGCGATCATTTCAATTTATATTTACAACTGCCCAGACGGGTTATATACTTATAAATTTAACAGAACTTAAATTCATGTGAACTATTTCGCCACATGACAGAGTCATCAGATGATTCGGATCAAAAAATGGTTGAATAAATAACTACCAGACTAATCAGCTATCGTGCTTGGAGACTGTCACTCCATAAACGGAAAAAATGTTGTTTGAGCCAAAGAGATCTTGACCTGAATTTTAAAATCTAATTCTTAGGGCTCTGTCACACTTTGACGATTTAGCCAGCGTATGCCGACGTGTGTGTGTGTGTTTTGACAAAACTATTACAACTATGAAATGAATGATATAAATGTATATATTTTTATTTCTAATGTGATCTTTCAGATCTGAACACAGGGTAAGGCAAGCAATATTCGTCTAGAATTTATGAATATGATCAATAAATGTCATGTATTAAACTTTTTTAAATTTCAAATCGGACCCTGTGAGTTTCACCCCTTTCCGTCTACTACCTTATGAACTGCTAACGATTTGGTCAGGGCGATAAGCCCCCGCATCGGTGATCGGCTGAACAAATTAATGAAGGGGATTAGGGAGGGCAATTAACAGATATAGACTGTTTTCTTTGAAATACTATACAGAGATAGCTAAGGTAAAGTAATAGGCACACACTAGACACAGGTAAGGCTTGTATAATGAAAAAAGTTTAATACATGACATTTATTGATCATATTCATAAATTCTAGACTAATATTGCTTGTCATATCCTATGATCTGAATGTGACGGTCTGAAATATGCTGAAGCTTCAATTTCATGATTTTAATAAAAAGAACATAATCTGCAGTAGAATTACATTGAAATTAACAAACAACGTAATTTTACACTGTTTCCAGTTTATGCTATTCCTTGAACTCTTTTAATACAGATAAAGTTCATGACAACCATCGGGATTCCAGAATTTCAAGGAGCGCTAGCCCTGACTGCCATGGGCATCACAGATCTGCTAGGCCGCTCTATTTCGTCGCTCTTAGGTGACCGCATCCCGTTCCACGTTGTCTACCTCTATCCGCTGTCCTCTCTTGTGATGGCGCTAGGCATCTTCAGTTTGCTTATTATAAGTTCCTTCCCTTGGATGGTCGTCTTCGCTTCAGGTGAGCGATTGAACCAATGGTGAACGGTCTTGAACAAATATGATATCATATTTGTATACCAGGATAAATTATTAATTCTGACTTTTTAACTGTAAGATATGTAAATCAGTATTTTAAAACCGTTCGTAAAGGATTGCGACAATAATTCATTCTTGTTGTAATTTAAAATGTTTTGCATACAATTGATGGAAACCCATCAAAAATATTCAGTTGTCCTCGAAAACTTTGAACGCTGTCCATGATAATGTCTACATAACGCATGTTATTAAAGAATTTACTCTTTTTTAAAGGTTTTGGGTTCTTTATTGGCGTGTTCAATTCGATGTTATTCAAAGCGTGCATGGATCTGTTTGGCAATGAGATATTGGAGGAGGCCTGGACATTGACTTATGTAGCAAGTGGCATTGGCATCATGGTTGGCCCAAGCATTGCAGGTACGAAGTAACCTTTGACAGTTGCGATCATAATGACGTGATTAAACAACATTTCTGGACTGAAAAATGCTTCTGAATGACTTAGTTCATCTACGTGGAGGAAGATTTTTGGACAACATGGCATCGAAAGATATGCTGTTGGTCGATCATTTTTTGCTCACGTGTGAACACGTGAGCATATGTCGCAGCGATGTCTGTCTGTCTGTCTGTCTGTCCGTCTGTCTGTCTGTGTGTCTGTCTGTCTGTTGGTCCATTTTCTCAAAAACGGCTGAAC
>LD343775.1:111978-122768 GCA_001465055.1 Ptychodera flava
ATGATGCCAATCGTGCAAACTTATCGTGTAACGTGCTGACCACGATACGTTAGGTTTGCACGATTGGCATGATAGATTTTGACGTGTCTAAAATGTCAAACGTGTATATGTCCAATGAGGGTCTCAAAATGAGTCAAGAGCTATCATGGCAATCATGCAAACCTATCGTGTATCGTGCATACCTAACGTGTACGGATCTAACGTGTCTAAAATGTCTAACGTGTATGTCATTTTAGGGGCTCCAGATAAGTTGAATGGTACAGTCATGATATACACGTTAGACATTTTGGACACGTTAGGTCCGTACACGTTAGGTCGGCACGTTACAGGATAGGTTTGCACGATTGGCATGATAGATTTTGGCCCATGTTGAGAACTTAAAATGACGTATACACGTACACGTCAGACATTTTAGACACAATAGGTTCTTACACGCAAGGTCTGCACGGTACACGATAGGTTTGCAAGTTTGGCTTTTTTGGTCACGTTAGTTCCGACCTAACATGTCAAACGTGCACTACTAAAATGTAAAAATGTCTAAAATGAAAAAAATCCAGACTTCTGGCCATGGATGTTAAACTCAAATATGCACAAGGTGGAAATCAACTTACTGGTTGAATTTCATTAAAATAAAAGTTACAAATGTTTATGGATATATCTTTCAAAATTTCAGACATGCAGATTAGGTCATAACTTATTACAATAAAGATGCTTATAGGAACATAAATGCACATAAACTCTAAGAAATATACAGCATGAAAATGGATATTTCTTTTGCGTCATTTGTTAAGTCTGTTCATTTCTGGGTGTCAAATGGGGAAATTTTGAAATTTTAGACATCCAAGAGCTACTTTGGCTCGACTGAAATGTGTACCCCGGGTGTGTACCAATATGAGCAAGACACAATCAATCGTCAAAGCTTAACATGATCTCAATCTTAGTCCTAAAAGGGACTGTGGCTCAATGCCATCAAAAATCTGATCACAGTCCCATTGTACACTACAGGGACTGTGATCTCATTCCGTTTTTAAATGATGAATGATGTGACTTACATTCGTAGCTTTGTCCATGGCAAAACACGCTCACACACAGTACCGCTATAATACGGAAATATGACACGTTTATGAACTTTTCAGACATTTGCCTGGTCTTCCAAGGATCGAGTCTTCGGCTAATTAATTTCCGTAACTTGAGAGTTGATTGACACCGGTCTGTAAAGTAAGCAAGTCATGGAAGGGCTCGATAAAGGCTCGAATGACGTAATTGGACAGCCTCCGAACAAAAATGTCAACACTGGAAAAGGGATCCTGATCTTCAAAGAGGTACACAGCATCGATTTTTTCTTTGGTAAGTTGGCTTCCCGCTGGCTTGATCTTTCAACTCGAGGTTCTGCCCTTGGTGAATCTTTTGGTGGTGAAAGATGCACTGTAACTTGAGAAAACAGTGCTGCGGTCTCTGATTCACAAGCTAGCTATGCGCTCTTCTCGGGTGTGTGACGTCACACTAAGGAACTGGTAAACTAATATTTTTGCACCTACTGTTTCAGGTATTACTAGCTGTTGACATAAAATTGTTCCGTGTCGCAATTTATCATTATTTTAAAAAATCAATAAAATATGGGATTCGATATTCAAAGAAAAGGAGCTAAAAGAGACAGTTAGAACTGATTTTTCCGCTTTTGAAATATTGACTTAGTTAAGGTCATGAATACTGCGCAAACGCAGAAGCCATAGATCAAAACTTGTCAAGGGTCAAAGGTTGACGGCGCAGGAGACGAAATCAGCCACCATCACAATATATTGACACGAGAGATGGTATTGAAACGGGACCATTGAAACATTCTCGTTCGGATGGGAAAAGTTTCGGTGATAATTGCAAATCCAGTTGTGTTTTGATTCCAAATTTTATGGCCACAAACTTTTTTGCAGCTCGATTGCAAGGAAAATGGCCATATGGATATTACCGAGACGTAAGTTTATACTGAATTTGAAGAGTGTTATCGTCATCGTGGCAATATTCATTGTCGTGCGACAAATGTCGAGCGTCGTTTTCTTATCTCGCGGGGAAAGGGAAAATTTAAAACTGTCGGCATCACATGTGACAAGTGCCATCAAACGCCATGTAAAGACTGCATCCATTGCACAGCATTCAGACCGGAAGTACACTGTGCACACGTACATGGTCGCAAGTGAAGCGATGATGTGGAGCAAAGTGAAGGGGGAAGACGTTACCATAGCTACGCATTGCACCTCAGCCCAGGTGCACCATTTGGCGTCACTGGCCGAGAGGTGGCACGCGCCCATCTCAGTTGCTGTACTCACTTCAGACGTTGCACCACTTCTCAACACCATCACAAATCTTCGGAGATGTTTCCCCCCTGTCAAGCAACATGTGTCATTCCATATTGTACATACAATTGAGGAAGACGATAGCCATGAATACTCACAAACTGATGAAGACACTGGTCTAAAAGTGCCATGCAATTTAGTAGTTGACCAGTCGCTAGACGCTGACGATCAAAGTGAAGTGAAAAATGATTTTTACCCAACAAACCTGCTGCAAAACATTGCATGGAAGGAAACTCTTACTGATTACATTTTCCCAGTGGACATTGACATCCTTCCTAGTGGTGAACTTGAACAGAACTTCAAGGCTTTTGTTCAGGAACAAAAAGTGAAAGATGGAATAAACCCGGTGCAGCAGCAGAGAGTTTTCATCACCCCTGGTTTTGACATGCGCAGTGACATTGCAACAATGCCCAAGTATAAAGCTGAGCTAGTGCAATTTTGGGAGAAAGACTCTATCTTCCCTCACAAGTCCTTTTTAAATTACACCAAGTGGAAAAATGTTCAGGTACTAAAAAACACAGGCCTTGAATTTTAGATTGAGAAAGAGTAGCCATGGTGCATCTGAATATCTCCATACAGTGCATCATGTGTTTGTCTGTGTATTGCTTTGAGAACACAAGTCACCTGCACATGGAAGTATGTACATGACACTGATAGGTATGGTGCACTGGTCTTCACCATGGCACCTCCACAACCAGTGCTTGCATTCATCATGTGAGAGTAATTTCATGCTGAAATAATTAATTCATGCAGTCTTGTATATGTGAGAATCAAGGGTGAGGTAATAGTCTAAATACAGGCCACTGGTACCATGTAAATGTAGCACTGATTTATGATGGCAATTCATTGAATGAATGCTGCTGAAAGGTGTGCAACAAACGTGTATACTACAAACTGGGTAATGTTGTGTGTCTTTAGAAGACTTTAATCTTTCTGACTTTTGGTCAAAATAGCCATCTACTATATATGTGTCCTGTTCCACTTTTGGTCAAAATAGCCATCTACTATATATGTGTCCTGTCCCACCTTTGGTCAAAATAGCCATCTACTATATGTGTGCCCTGACCACTTTTGGTCAAAATAGCCATCTACTATATGTGTGTCCTGTCCCACTTTTGGTCAAAATAGCCATCTACTATATGTGTGCCCTGTCCCACTTTTGGTCAAAATAGCCATCTACTAATGTGTGCAAATATAGATGGTGAAGACATAACATGCTAATATTATGATATGAACTTTTCATTGGGTTCAAAGTTCATACCTTTATGTTTCCTTTTCCTTCTCCATTAATGCTGTTTCACCAGGCTAATCCTGATAGAAGTCTGTACCTGGATATTGCATACGAGACAGAAGGACAAAGCCCTTGGGGAGTATATTTTATTGGAAGTAGGGATATGCCAATGTATGATGATTCTTTCACTGAAATGGGTCTTAGCAGGACAAGCCAGGTAATTCAAACAGTATAGAGAAATTGTGCATGAACCAAAATCTACATTTGACATTGTTTCATTGGTGGACTCCATTCAGAGAACATTTAGTTCAACATCTTGGCTTTTTAAAGCAAGCTTTACTCTAAGTAGGTGACACTCATTAAAAAAATACTGGTGGATTTGTTTACACACTGTGAGCAGAAGACATTTGCAGGTCATACTGTACTTGATACATCAGTAGAACTGATATATTGTAGCAATATGATATGTTGAAACTGTACGAAAACTGAAAGTCATTGAATCTTGTTTCCACTGACTTTTTATATGCTCTTTATGACAGATTTGTGAGCTCCACTTGGCAGGTTATAAGTTTGCAGTACTGGACAGTGCATTTGTTTTACGTAAACGCTTCAAGAAAACACAGGACTCTGTCAGTATCGGCGAAGACAATGCAAAACTGCGGACATTTGAAGAAGAGCTGAAGAAGTTGTATCCAAAGACTGACAGACATTGTGTGTGATGCAGGGAATACGTGTCCCTAGAGCAAAGCTAGGGCTATGTTGTTATTTGTAACATAAAACTTTTTCATTCTCATGGTAACAAAGCAAGAAAACTTATTGACTATTCACGATGCAATTTTGTTGAAAACAATGTCATAAACTGTACTCTCATAGGGCTTCCAGGGTATGTAATTTCAGTTTGAAGAAAACATCAGTTCATATCTGCATTGTCTTTTCTTTTGTTTTATGAAAAGGACACTGAGAAAATGTTTACTTTTAGTGTCTTGTTACAAAGCTTTGTACCCATTACAGTGTAATCATGGACTGGTGTGAACAAACACCTGAACTGGTAAGATTTTCTTTTTTCCATGGTTAAACCATTAAGTTCAGAGAAGATTTTTAGTTGATTAAAATAAAGAATAGAGAATGTGCTTTGTCAACTTTTGTTCATGGTTCATTTTATCCGAGGAAGTTTCAAGGATGGTTTGAAGAGGTATAGAGAGTGAATATTTTAAACTTGAATTCATTAAACCTTATTAATTTGTCACCCACATATATCAAGATGATGTCAGCAATGTCAGTATTTTGTAAGAAAAATGCATATGTCAGTACTTTTTGAGAAATGTGTGGAGTGCGTACTTTGATAGTAATTTTAGACAGTGACAGTTCGTTCAAACAATCAAGCAAGACAGCTCAAACACACTCAGTCATTTGTATTCACATGGGTTTTAACAGATTTCTTATTGATTTCCATTTGATTTGCAAATAATACAATGGGTGTACTTGTTCCTCTGGTATTGTCACCTGAGAAAAACATTTACCGCACAGACTAAAGCTCAGAATATTTGTTGTAAATAAGAATACAAGGGAAATACAGGAAGTATGTGCCAAGACAAATCACCCTGCATTTGTATAAGTGTTAATCAAAACTTTATCACTTCATAAGCAGACTTCTTAGTTCTAGCATAGTTACGGTCTATGGTTAGAGTGATCTTCCCAACTATAAAAATACAGTGTCATTTTTACCTTTCAGAAAAGCACCAGATCATATTATGATGGATTAGAGAGAGTCTTGTGTCAAATCAGTCTCATAGTCCGGACATTAATAACCTGGATTGAGAATTCCAATCCCTTTTATACTTATGTTGTGTGTAAGAAAAACTTCAGGCTGAGAAGTATACATGGCAAAATCTGTTTTCTTTTCTTTGATATTTTTATGGCATCTAAATGCTTCACTTTTATTAGCATTGTCATTTTGTAGGTAGAAAAGCAATATAAAATTACCCAGAAATGTATGTATGTTCAGTGTTTGTTACTATGTTGATATCTGTCTACAGGGAATACCATTACCACATGCTGTCACTGCATTGTCTCACTGCATCGTCTATGCAAGTTTCAATAACTTTAGTTGTCAGACAGCGCCATCTAGAGGCTATATTTGAGGTGAAAATCTCTGGGAACAGATTTTTAATTTTATTTACATTACAAAGTATATGTGACATGTAAATATCAAATTTTTTTCACAGGAAATTATGCAAATTATATCAATGAAGGAATCTGAACCAATAATACTTTAAGTTTAATTATCAATACATTGTCTATATAAATCTTGTCAATACATGTGCACCATACCTCTTTCACCTTGTCTTCCAGCCAACAGGGTGTACAAGTGATGGTTGTACACTTTCACCAAAGGAAAGCAGACGTCACTACATAGAATGTAATGTCATTGTTTATTGAAATCTATAAATAGAAAATGTGTATGTGTTGAAATCAGGCAGAGACTCAGAAACGCAAGGGATACAACTGTTTTATTAGTGCTAGCATTCCAGGATTTCAGGCAACATGTAGAGGAATAGGGATCAGTCTAAAGCTGTGTTCACTGGATCTTGCTTTATCCAGTCATAATGTAGAGGCTCAGGATATGATATAATTTTAAAATACACACTCTGTATTGACTAGTAACTAAGATGACTTTTCTTTTCTCATTCAAAAATAAACTCTGAACTTGGTATCTAGACAAATTAGTTGTCTTTTATGTTCACACTAAATCTCTCTGGTATCACTTAAACATTCTCACCAACCAAGGCAGATAAACAATTTTTTTTTGATCCGGGATTTCTGAATACTGGAGTGAAAGAAATGTTTTCCCCCTACTTTAGACAGTAAGAAATTATCTTTATTTAAGAATTGCAACTTTATGGTTTCTCAATCACCAACTTTTTTTCTTACACAGTTTGTAGACCTATCAGGTCCATCAATACCCATGAAGTTGCAAGCAAAGTGGTTGAGGTCAAAGGTCAAAACCTTGGCCCAATTCAGCGGTCCCCCACTGGTATGTGACCCTGTGGCCTCTGATGTCATGACGACTGCAAGAGCACTTTTGCTAGGTTTATTCTCCTTTGTATAATGGTTGCCTCATTTACAATCTTGCATTTTTTGAGGGAGGGTTTTCAACAAAAAAATACTAATAATGGCCCTGCTATTGCTATGATACATTTCCACAAAATTTTTGTTTCTATCGACCCCATGAGATATATTTGCCTGTGGCGTGGGCAGTAGCAGAAAGATAATTAGACCCTATTACTTTGCTTTCAGCAATATGGGCGAAGACTCAAAATCTCCAAAGACAAAAATACTTTCATTTGGGATTAGGCTAAAAGATAATCTACTTTTATTTGTTAAGTAGATTTCTTGCTTCTTTACTGCCAAAGGCACCTCTTCATCATTGCCATACCATGGAGAGAGAAATACCCATCATCTACCCTAAGCCAAAATGCTACATAAAATGTCATTAAATATTTCATGTTCCAAAGATGAAGTGCAGAAAACTTATCTTAATGAAACTCCTTTTCAGATACTGGTTCAACAGCTTTCAAATTTTACATATAACTTCCTATGGATGCCTTCATTCGAATCTGTTACAATAAGCAGAAAATTTGGATATGCAAGTTTTTTAGAATATTTCCTCATTTTTCATAGAAAATATACATCTCCAGTTCATCGGTGACATTGAACAGAGGTTTGTAACCTTTCTAGGAATGACCTCATGCCCTATTTTGTTCAAATGATGGTTTAAAGTTTGCTGATACAGACTTTTAGGACTGTTCCTCATTTTGGGTTATAGGTTTGTTAAGCCAACAGGTTCCTAATAGACCACGACTGTACAGTATATTCCAATTTAATCCTGTAAATGACTGTACTCCAAATGAAGATAATTTTTGGCCAATCTTGTCTACTTTGTCAACGTGGTGTCTTCACCCTTCGTTGTTTGTTAGGCCTGGCCTGTCATGATGATAACATTTGGCAAATAATCCATATTTTGTAATCAGATTTTGGGGCCCATTCCAAATTCTGCACAGTGAAAAGAAACAGTTGAGCTATATTGGCCATCAGGTCACCTGTTTTCCCGAGTAGCAGAGCATACAAGTTTTTCTAGAATTTTACTCCTTTTTTATATCATTAATTTTTTATGCAAGTGAAGCAGAGTGGCATTTTTTACGTATTTATAAGCTCTGTAGATTTTCCACTTGACCATGGCCTTCCAAGATCTTAGAGTGGGGGTTAAGCCATTAGATTACAACTCACTCTTCTGCACAGGCTAATTAGACATTATTTGTGTTGATTTTTCCAGTTAATATATGATCAAAAGTTAATTATGAATATTGATAAATTATTAATATGAATGTTACAGAACAATAAAATCTTGCTTTTTGACAAGTAATGTCGTCTATTTTGTGAAAATACCTTCCGGAAATCCCATTGTTGTTATAATTATGATTATTTATAAATTATGATTGTGTTTAAAAAAATATTTTACACATTGTAATCTGCTGATGTAAACAACCCTCTGGAAACCCTTACGGTTCACAATCTATGCAAAAATATACAAGGGACACCATTACCCATGTTCAGTCTGCGGCAAAAGTTACTACACTCGTTATATACACCGTGTAGTAACTTTCGCCGCAGACTGATGTCCAATTAGGCTGTCTTCTGGCCCATTCTTTCATCACAGTGCTAAGTTCTCCCTGCAATACCCTGTCAGAAATTGAGTGTGGCTCCCCCTAGCGACTAGTTTAGTCAGTGGACCGGTAGACTGCACTGCAATGTATGCAAATTGTATATGAATTACACAAACCTAGATCTCACAAAGCTATGGAAATCCGGTCACGACATGCGACATGCGACCTGCGACTTCAAAACTGCGACCTGCGTCCTGCGAGTTTGAGACATGCGACCTGCGACTTCGGCATTTAGACCTAGGTGTAACCTGCGACTTCACAACAGCGACCTGCGTCTTGCGTGTTTGTCAAACTGCGACCTGCGACTTCAAAACTGTGACATGCGACCTGTTCCTGTCAACATAACGAGCACTAGCAACGCTAAAAATATGCCCTAAAACAAAAATCCTTATAAGCGTCCGGAAACTCCGGTCGATGCTGGGTCATTTATTCAATATTTTCATAAAACCTGTTTTACTGTATGGCTCAGAGTTTATGGGACAAGATTTCATGGATTACAAGAAGTGGGATAAATCAGCAATTGAAAAAAACTCACATCAAATTTTGTAAGAACATTTTACAGTGTAATAGACACGCTTGTAATGCGGCTGTGAGGGGTGAACTAGGACAATTCCCACTTCTACTTGAGATCAAACTTCATATTGTACAATTTCCACATTATAATCTTGCTAAAGAAGCTTTCCTGGAGCAAATGGTAAACAACCCTAACAATAGATCCTGGTTTAACTGTTTAAGTGCTTTAATTAAAGAAAATGGAATGGACTTTCTCCTTGATAAAGCTCCATCACTTAAACACCACAAAGTTATAACTGGATTAATGAAAACAAATTTAACAAACAATTATGAAGTCTTTTGGGAAAATTTGATCACTGATGAAAATAGTAAACTAAGAATGTACGCCAAAATAAAACATAATTTTAGATAAGAACCCTACTTAACACAGTTACAAGGTGAGAAAAGAAAAGTACTCACCAAACTTCGCATTAGCAATCATGATCTAGCAATTGAAAAAGGGAGAAACACTGTTTCAAAAACCCCAATTACTGAAAGACACTGCAATCAGTGTAACACTAACAGTATTGAAGATGAAACACACTTTTTATTAGTCTGTCAGAAATACAAAGTCCAAAGAAAGAACTTTTTCAGTAAAATCAATTTCCCAAACGATACAATTGAAAATCAGCAAGCTACTAATAACACAAGAGTTATCTTTTAATGAACAACTCGCAGATTATATTTTTACTTTTATATAAACAAAGAAATACCTAGTTATATTTATTATTAACTACTGTTATTATACTGCATTACTTTATCTTTATTGAAGAAAAATGTGAACTTATTTTTGTATTTTTGCCATAAATGTGATGTAAATCCTATATTTACAAGCAAGCAATAAAATGTCATTATTATTAATATGACACCACACACCGGATCGCTCACTATAGAGTCAGTCAATAGTGGCTAACTCTCTCATTAACGAATCTGCTGGCTTCTCCTCTTCGAGGACGAAAATGACTTCATCACACAACCAAGCGGAGGGGATAAAAAACAAGAGCGCGACTGATGAAGGAACCCCATTTTTGGTTCCGAAACACCGTTAAGACGAATCACTCAATCAACAAACCGGTTTACCGGGGACCCAGATCACATGACTAGCAGCACTATCGATTCACCGGTGTCTCGCCATGTATTTCACACAAAATAAATGCAACGATCCATTTATTCTCCATATCGCAATATTAAACAATATTGGTAGAGCCGATGTGTGGTGTTGCCGTTATTTTCCTTTATATTTATAAGCATTGTCCCTTTGAAACCGGACTTTGAAAGCCACCAAACAACACGTACGCCAACACAGCTGTGTCATTGAAGTTCATCTCTTACCTAAATGACACCACCTATCACTGATATTACTTGTGATTGCTTTTCATACTCTCAGTCTCAATAAACATCAAATACCTAAAATCATGGATTAGGTCGTGATCTCGCAGGTCGCAGTTTCAAACTCGCAGGTGGCAGCTAGGCCAGAGCACCCGGAAGTCGCAGGTTGTAGTTTGACAAACACGCAGGAAGCAGGTCGCAGTTTTGAAGTCGCAGGTCGCATGTCGCATGTCGTGACCGGATTTCCATACAAAGCCGATGATATTATTGATAATTTACACTAGACAAGTGATCGTTTCTGTATAATTATTTGCCGACTTTTTTGTTGAGGCTTTGATATAATGCCTTCTGCTACGAAAGCAGGTGCGCATGCGTAGTCGTTGCGGAAGTCCGTACTGCGAGACCAGATTTGAACACAGTGCAGTGCAGTGTATCGTGCAGCGCTGAGTAGGTAGTGTGTGTCGTGTTCCGTGCAACCATACGCATGATTGGGTCGGCAGCTGGACTCACTAGCCAAAATGTAGTCGCGTCTGTCACACGATGTGACGAAGAGAACATGAATATCAACCAAGTATTGCCCTTAACTCTTGCATCGTCGCATGATCA
>LD343775.1:131428-163344 GCA_001465055.1 Ptychodera flava
TAATCAACATGACAGTTGACACAAAACACTCACAAAGTTTGTAAATTCTGGTAATTTTCTGAAAAAAAACATGAAGTTCTCAGTGCAGACATTTTAAAATGTAAAGTCTATTTTTGATATCACTTGTTTTCAATATATTTCCATGGGGATTACACTTTTAAATGTGATAGTGTGTATGGCTTACATTGCCCAGTAATTTCTTACTGGCACTTTGCATAATTCAATGATGTAAGGTTATCTAAACATTCCACCATGTTCAATATAAAGATGCATTTGCCATACATCTTTAAAAATAATACATAGAAATGAACATATGGTAAAAGGTAACACTGAAAAAACAGTCAACATAAACAAAGAAAATATCAACATTGCCAAGAATTGTGAAATGATAATTAGGTTAGCATTAGTCAGAAACCACTGAAAATTATCACTTTACTACTGATTGCATGAAAAATATCAAATGATAGCCTGATTATCTTTTTAGCAATTTAATGTTATGCGCTGATCATATTTTCAAGTCTTTCAACAAGGCGTATTGAAATGCACAGTGTTCATCTTGTGTACAAAAATGATGTTAGACTGTGTGTAAATGGCAGCCATTGTTGTTGTATGTTTGCAGAATATTCATTTCAGCAGCTGTAAATGTGATTTAGCAACATGTTGGTACCCACTGGACATATATGCTTACTGTCTGTGTAGACTGTCTGGCTATTGGATGTAGTACAGTTACATCATTGCACAACATAATAAAAAGAGATATCAGTCGAGTAGGTGTTTTCGTGTAATAAAATGCTTGTGGATGTACTTCAATAAAAGAAATGGACAGATAAGATAATGGCAGAGACTGTGTAGAATGACCTATACGGGAAGTGAGAATTTGTATTTATTCCTCATTATAAAGATGAAACGCATATTGTAATTTATGGGGTTTCTGTAACATTCTCCCATGAAATTACCAAAATTTTGACTCTTTTAATTTTAAGAGGAATATTGGAATTTTTTTTAGTGTATCTGCATCGATATAACAGTAAATGAATCGCTGCTTTGTGTATCATCAGATATCCACCATACATGTCTAAACTCTTCAATTTGTATTCTTTTCTGTCTGTAACTCAGCAAGACCATCCGGGTGCCATTGTAGGAAATCTCTTTGTATCCACTCTTCAACTGATTTGAGCAGTCTAGACATTGTCAGAGCAAGTAAATAGCTTAACGCCCCACATATCACCAGATATTGTCACATAGAATTCGCAGCAGAACATTTGTCACACTTTCTAGAATGTTGAAAGCTCAAGCACTGCGGTGGAAAATCCAGAGTTCAAAGACCTTCCAAGCTTACAATCTCAGTGATTTTCCTCACCTTGAAAAAAGTGACAACTAAGTGAATGAAGAAACAAACAGCAAAACGAAGAAGCTGAGGTTGTAATCATTCTCATTCTAAAAAATAGTGAGTAATGAATATCTGTGACAATGTGGACTTTGAAAAAACTTGGCCAATGCTCATATCACAGTTGCAGTGTAGTAGTGGAATGGCAATAACCACTGGTACATGACTTGCTCAAACAAATCAATGTTAATTGCTTTTTGCTTCAACAAAAGGCTATTAATATTGTACTGTCCATTGTGATTGTTCCGCTAACTGAGTTTGTGCGGAACTTTTTGTTTGTGAAAGAAATGACCCACATTCAATGTGATGAGATAACGGCACATCAGTGAAAATATAACCATGTTTGTAATGAGAAGTGAATGCCAGTTTGTCTAAATTGGTGTATCCTAGCAACAAGGTCAGGTCAAAAAACCCTGAGTACATCATTACAACAGTTGCTGTTGGAGTGCTGACACACTCATTTTGAAATGCAAACTTTTCCAGTTGAGATTTAAATGTTGATCCCATTTCCAGTAGAAATTAATCATTTGAGTTTAAAATATCACCGTTGAAGTTTAGTTCACTGTTTTATTGCATACAAGTTCCAACGTGACTTTCATCAAAGCCATTGTTCAAAAACCTGATTTGTACATTGTCAGTTAGAGAGGGAGGTATGTCAGTGAATGAACAGGTGCTCTTGATAATGATTTCATATCATTGTCAAATCTCATTGACTTTTAGCTGTGCATTATTGGATTCTTTGAATGGGGGTTTTATGGGTGCAATGAAAAGAAATGGGTCAAAAGGCTGTGAAACTGAACACAGGTACTGAAGTCATCTAGTTGGGGTCAAACTTTCAAGTTAGACTATGTGCTTTGTGAGAATCAGCTGTTTTTGTAATCTGTAGGAAATGTCAGTGTTATAAAGGTTACTACAAAATGTTGCCATGGAAACACGTTTATTCTTTTTGTTTACTTGTGTTGGATTTTTTTCAATACATTTTAGCTGTCAAAACTTGACATTAAGATAGAAATCTGTGCAACATCAGTTGAACTCTTACATTCCATGAATTGTTTACAGAGGTGCACCATTATCCCAATGGCAAGTGGAATGCATAGCCTGTAATAATGCATTTTCCTAATGTTGAAGTCCAAGTATTAAATTTCTCTGTATTTCTTAACCATACAGACAGCTAGATCTCCTCAGCATCTGTAATTTTCTGTTGAACCAAATCAAAGTTTGTACTGGGTTTGGTTCATCCTTCAAGCTATTTTGATCTAAGATGGAGGTAACTGCGTACATAGTTATGAAACATACAAACACTCAAAACATGTAGTTGAAGTTAATTTTGATAACCACATTTGGCTGATAATTATGTATCAACTCAAACTGTTTTTGAATATGTGTGCTTTATTTATTTCACACCCATTTGTTGCATTATGTTAATCCACTACAGGTACAAGGTATCTCAAAAGATGGTTATAATGATGTGTTCTTTGAACGACTCCAGATGTGATCAGAGTTCTCTCGCCATTCATCATACCCTTTTCTAGGCGATCGGCTCTCTGACAATATCTTCTCATTTTCCTGGCAGTCGGTATCATCGGGCAAGTTGAATATTGCTTATGAAGTGGAATGGATGTCGCCATGGGAGCCATTGTACATTGCAAACAGAAATATACCCAAGTATGATGAGAGGTTTAAACAGTATGGTTTCAACCGTATCAGTCAGGTATGGAGTATTTCCCCATCACTATTACATCACTTTTCCCAAACTTGTCAGTATCATGGTATAGAAATTAGAATTTAACGTTTCAAATGAGCGGCATGCCATTTCTAACAAAATCTAGTGATATTCTAATTCTTAGATTCCTAGGAGGTTGAAGTTCTCATTACCCAACTGCATTTTAATTTTTGAATAACTTGTTGGTTGCACCATCATCTACAAGCTCCATGTGATTTAAGAAGTAATCTGTACAATAAATTAATAATGCAATGTTTATTCATAAAATATCTACATTACACAAACTATGTTTGTTTTGAACTTTGCTTTCTCATACCGGTATTTCTGGAGATGTCATGGTTACAAAAGAGACATTCAACAAAATCCAACATGGTAAATAAAACAGAATTACATGTAAAACATTTGAAAGTATGTAGGCTTTCACTGATATGTACATGTATATATAGAATCAGGTGCACTATACATTATGATGCACCAAAAACCAATATATTTTGGAACCTGTGAAATTGTACACAAAGTTAATACAGCTGCATGTATCTTTCTTTATGTAATGAGGAAAAACCAAACGTGCATATGTTACATGGTAAAAAAATTAAATAAATCAAAGGCTTCTTGACTAAAAGATTTTGAAACTTAACGCTTTTTAAACAGGTAGCTTGAGGTCTTTATTCTATTAGACCTCATGAAAGGCACATGAAATTTTAATAGCATATAGCTATAATCTCGATAACTGGCATGTTCTCCAGGGCAAGGCTGGCACATGGAACACCTGGTCTTTCCACTGTGAGAAGGCAATGACATGAAATGTCACATTCATTCCTGGAGTTGTTCTTCATGTTATTTTAATTGCATGTTGGAGAACTTTCCAGCAATAATCAATCTTAATTCAATTTATTTTCAATGGAAGATGACCAGAAGTTTTGACCTCACAGTTACCTCAGGGATGACCTTTCACCTTTATGCATTCAAAACATATGTGCCTGAAAGAATACAGACATTTTAGTTGTTTGAGTTTCAACGCTGCAAGTTTCATGAATCATCGCTTTTAGATTCCTATTGACGGCATAGATAGACATGGATTACATTGTTCAAAAAACCCTTTGTATAAGCTGTACAACCTTTAAAAATCCAGACAGGTTGCACAGCTGTGCAATTACTATAGTAGGACGGTTTACCACTGGGAAACAGCACGACCATTGCAATACGTCTGAGTACAGTTACTTCAGAAATTACCTCTGTGGCTGTTTGTTGCTTCACACTTCTGCCGTCTGTATTGATTCAAATTTTTAATGAACATGTTAATGAACATTGAAATGCCTTTTGTGTTCTCAATCTCAGTGTAAATCAAGCTGACAAGCACTATCTGGCTTTGTTCTCCCTTATTACCATCTCAGTTTAGCCTCCTTTACCAACTTTCAAGGCCACTACATGCTTGTCTGTGTGTCTCTCTCTTTATGTCGTCTGTCACTCACTTATTCTCCATTCACTTTCACAGGTATGCGAGGTGCACATATCAGGCTACAATTTTGCAATAATGGACAATGCCTTCATCCTTCACAAGGGATTTAAGACTCCCAGCGACTTCCACTCGCAGAAGGATGAGGAAAATGTACAAAACAAACTCCTGTACACACAATTCAAAGAAGAGTTGACGATTAAATATCCTGAGGCAGTACGACAATGCTGACGTCATTTGCAATATGTAAATATCTCCAATTACTCTGTCAGTGCACAACTCTTTTAAAAAGATGTTTTCTTTAAACTTGCCAGTTTCCAGTCATTTTAACAGATATTTTTTAACATATTTATGAAACTATTTACTCACATTGAAGGAGAGTAGTGTGAAGGTCTTCTGACGTTTTACGCAGAACAGTAGACAATCATATGGTACATTTAATAAGTAGAGCAAAGTGGAATTGAACCATGCAGGTCTCGTCGACTGATTAAGCCTACAGCTATTTCAGCTTATGAAGTACACAGTGATGGGCAGTGTGAACATATGAAGTTTCAAGCCAACTTTGAACTTCTTGAGTGAAATGGGATGCAAAATGTTAAATATATAGAATAAATGAAACTTGTCATTGTTGGTAATTGAAGCATTGCAGCAAGTCTGATGCATCGATTGATTTCAATAGGGCTGATTTCACTTGTATGTTTTAGCTGACAGTGTGTAGTACTAGATGATGAATGAATGAGTCACAATACAATGTAAATGATTTTGTGAGAAAAATTAAAAAATTAAAATTTTATACATTGTCTTTGAGAGAGTTGTGAACAATGCAAAAGGATGGAGAAAGAGGGTGTCATATCAAATTAGATTTGGAACAACATCTCATGATGTCATGTTGCTTAGTCTTTTTGAATGTAATCCTAATTATATATCTTACTTTTGATCCATGTCCTGTCGATTCAACAATTTAGAGATTTAACAGAGAATATGTGTGGATTGGCTGCAAACTGAAAATAGTTCAAGCAAGATTGTATGGCTTTGTAAAGTTTTCTTGAAGAGTGGCATTATTTTAACAATCTGTTTCCTGTAAATTACATTTACCTTTGCAGCATATAGATCTCATTTCTTGTAATTAGATAATAATGAAAGCATTATATTTCCTACGCACTCTCCAAATGAAAATGGCCTTCCCTAGGGGAAGCAAAAATATCACTTCAGATGCTGTCTTTATCAATAAATGGAAATATGAAAGCATCTCAGCGTGAAGGGTTCTTTCACAGCCATGAAATGTGACATGTATGATGTATATTGCTTTCTCCATTATAAACTCCAGCTTTCTAATGAAATTCTACCCTCATCAATCTCACCGTATTGATTGTTTCATTTGAAATGGAGCTGCTTGTAAAAATAGCAGATCTCCGCGGATTTTGATCTCATGCAAAGCTTTGCCATTAAATCCGTATTGCCAGGAAACATTGCTAGCTTTCGCTCTGGCTCATTGTCGTATTCATCACATGCTAAGCTACTAATTTTAATTTTAAACGTTATGCAAATGAAATCATTTGCATATCATTACAATTCATAATGTTTTTAAAGCAAACTGTAAATGAATCGTGAATGAAAATATCCTTCCTCAGCAACATGAATATAATTTTAGGTCGGTTTAATATTTTTCAAAATATGTAGAAGTCTACCGGTATATCTGCAACTCGGAACTTCAATCAGGATGCCATGAAATGGTCACTGTTATATCCTATGTGTTTATGTTTACAATCGAGTACATTCGTTTTTCTGTCAAAATCTTGATAAAAACGTTTCTTTATACACACAGGAAAAATGAAATTAGTGTAAGAGATGTAATTTTAATATGAAAAAAGATAATGTAACAACCCGGAATGGGGCACCAGTTGATCACTGTTATCTAGATTACACAGTGATCAGTCTGCCAGTGTTTGTATATTCTATACCAATAATGTCATCTCACCATGGCAACCAGAATGGAAGGTTGTAGGTGTATACAGCATTCACTTGCACAATGCCACAGGGATAGAATGACAGTATTAGAAAAATTATTAACATCTTGTACAAATGGTACAGGTCAATGCTACTGAGAAAGTAGCTGCATGTTTGTTGAACATATTTTCAGTGATGAAATGCTGGATTGGCAAAGTTTAATTTTCAAAAAACCCAAGACCAGGAGAATGTAACAGCCTTTCAATATTATTTGTTAACAAAACAATTTTTTCAAGTCAGTAGTTGTTGTGTCGGACCCAGTGTTTGTATATTTTTATAATCCATTTCCCATCCATGATAGGAAATGTCTAGGTAGCTAGCTAGTTAGCTAGCTAGCTAGCTAGAATTGTATGGAAAAGAAAAGTCAAGAAGTGCAAAATGTATCCAATTTTTGTCTTTCTGAAACCACCTGTTATGTCTACAATGCATTTTCCATTTAAGATATCTTGGCTTTCGTAGACTTCTTTCAATATAAGGCAGTGTTTTGTCCCTTTTTTGCACATGGTCATCAGAAATGTTTTGTTTCTACCTCAAACTTTGGCACAGAACCAATGCAAACTATCTGATGATGGTGAAGCTCTTTTTTTTCCCAACTTGATCCTTCTTAAAACCATCTGACACGAACACTCAGTCTTTGCTAAGAAACAGGACCCATCTTTTGATTTCACAACACAACAGGAATCTACACCTGTGATGCCTTTCTGTCAATAACAAATTTTAACTAATGAGTTGACCAATGTCTCTTTTTGAGTGCCCTTTTCATTTGCTTAACTGTTTTTCATTTTTGGTCGCAAGTCTTAGAGCTAGTTCTAATTATTCTTTATAATTGTTATTGGTATTCCAGTCGCATCAATATCTCTTAGAGTCATGACAGAAAAAATGTAACAAGGAGACCATCACAGAAGTTTTGTTTCATCTGTAATTGATGGTCGTCATAAGAAAGAGACACCCTTTACAAAATATGCTTGATTATAGTTTTCTTTCTGTTAGATATTTCAACTGTAATTTTGAATTCATCTGTTGTGTTCATGTAGTCACTGTTCAGATCATATCTCATTATCGAACTGCACGCTTTGAACAGGTGTATTTTCTGATAAGCAGTGATCCCAACATATTTAAATCCACATCAAATCTAGTAACTTGATCTATTGAGAGTACAGTAAACATTGCAAATAAATGAAGATATTGCTTCTACCGTATGACTGTTACAATTCTGATTATCACCAGGAATACATTTCCACTCTGGTCAATATGCTGGTTACTGTAGATACCATGTTCAGTAGAATAGTAGATGTCAGATTTCAGTAGATCTTGAAGATAGATAATTATTTCCATCAAACTTAATTTTCTTTGACACAATATAGCTGCTTCCATGCTTAAAATGATGTGGTACTTCACTTGTCTTATTACACAACCCGTTTGTGTTACTCCTTATTCCAAGCATGTAAATATCATTTAATATTTCCTATTTAAGTGGGTAGTTGTAATGTAAACCTAATGTTCTTTATTTTTTTTCACTAATTATATTAAACTTCATCTTCGATTTTTTTTGGGATTAAGGCATGTCAGACATATTGCAGCTCTACCCACAGCTAAAATTTGCATGATGTTTTATCACAAGCTAGATAGAATTGTATGAAAATGGACGTCAATGAGTGCAAAAAGTATCAAATTTCAGTCTTTCTGAAAACCACCTACTATGTCTACAATGCTATTTCCAATTTAGATATCATGGCTTTCATTTTACTTCTTTCAATATCAAGTAGTCCTTTGCCTTTCGTGCACATGGTCATAAGAAATGTTTTGTTTCTACCTCAAACTTTGGCACAGAACCAATGCAAACTATCTGACGATAGTGAAGCTCTTTTCCCCATATTTGATCCTTCTAAAACCCATCTGACATCAATCTTTTGGGTTTGAAATTGTGACTCACCCCACTATATGAATTTTATTTATTTTGTAGTAAATGAAATGAAAAGTGACCCATGCGGGACTCTGTCTTTCTGAAAACCACCTATTATGTCTACAATGCTATTTCCAATTTATCAATCTTTGCTGAGAAACATCAGGAACCACATGAACCAATCATTTAATTTCACAACACAACATGGTAACTTTGTAAAGTGCCCTTTTCATTCGCTTGACTGATTTTCATTTTCAGTTGCCATTTTAAGTTTTTCAGAGCTAGTTCTAGTTATTCTTTATTATTGTTATTGGTATTCCAGTCCCATCAAAATCCCTAGTGGCTACGACAGAAAGAAAAAGAGCAGCATAATTTGGAGACCATTTTTAGGTTACAGAAATTTTGTTTAATCTGTAATAGTTGGTCATCATCGAGACATCTCTTTACAAAAAATGCTTGATTAAGTAGTTTTCTGTTAGATATTTCTCTTGTAATTTTGAGTTTGTCCGTTGCATTCATGTAGTCACTGTTCAGATCATATATCTCATTAATGAACTGCACACTTTGAACAGGTGGTAATAATGATTGGCTTTGATCCAAACATATTGGAAAATCCACATCAAATCTAGTAACTTAATCCACTGAGAGTACAGTAAATATGGCAAATAAATTAAGATATTGCATTTAATGTATGACGGTACCTATTGTGTTTATGGCCAGGAATACATTTCTGTTATTTCCATTGTGGTCAATATGCTGGTTACCATTGATGCCATGTTTAAATGAAATATTAGATGTCATATTTGAGCACTTAGATCTTAATGATAGATAATTTTTTCCAACTAATTGAATTTTCTTTGATACAATAGCTGCTTCCATGCCTAAAATGATGTGCTACATCAGAAGTCTATTGACCTGTTTGTGTTACTTTTTAGGTCCACTGTCAGCTAACTGGAACTTATATGATAGGTGGATATGTGGAGGTGTCTGTCAACTTGTAACATTCCAAGCTTCTTCAAAACAGCTGGTCTGACTCCTTTAATATTTGGAGTACAGGTCCCCAGGATTGACCTTAGTCAGATTTGTTCAAATTGTGATGAAATATGCAAATTTGTATTTTTAAGACAATTTTTGCCATTTTTGGTCAAAAATTTGTTCCTCAAAAACTACTCATCTGATAGCTTTAATATTTGGTATGCAGGCTCTTAGCAATTATCTTAATGTTATATGTTGAAATCATGATTAATCTACAATTTGTATTTTGGGGGCAATTTTTGCCATTTCTGGTCAAAAAAATGTGTTCAAAACTGCTCATCTGATAGCTCTGATATTTGGTAGACATGTTCTCAGGGATGATCTTAATGTGACATGTTCAAATTATGATGAAATCTTCAATTGTGTATTTTTGCAGCTATTTTTGCCTTTTTTTGGTCAGGCTATCCTGAAATGAGCTATCAAAGATTTCCACCTTCATCAACATGTCTCACAAATAGTTATTCTCTACAAAACCAAGGGAGCTCTATT
Source organism: Ptychodera flava (assembly GCA_001465055.1). Lineage (NCBI taxonomy): Eukaryota > Metazoa > Hemichordata > Enteropneusta > Ptychoderidae > Ptychodera > Ptychodera flava. Next base: position 141,429 of record LD343775.1, read on the forward strand.
GGCCGTTTGGTTGCTTGTTATTCAAAGTACGCAAATATAATTTAATATTTCTTATTTAACTTGGCAGTTGTAATGCAAACTTAATGTTCTTTACTTTGCACTAATTATACTTATTACGTCACCTTTACTTCCTTTGGATTAAACATGCCAGGCATTGAAGCTCTACCCACGGCTAAAATTTGCATGACGTCTTATCATAATATCAATTCACAGGTTACCCACAGTGTGTGCTTGTAATGATGCATTGTGTAGTCTGTGAAACGTATATTACTTACTTGCATATCCTCTGCAAGGGATTGAAAATTTTATGTCTTATTTACTAGTGTAAAGACTGATACTTAGTTTAAGGAGAGGGGTTAAGCACCTCTTTTTCATAAACTGGTTACACACAATAAAGTCTGTTAAATCAATATTCCTTGGTTCTGTGGCCAGAAATGTTTTACTTTAAGCACATGCTATTTAACTCAGAAATATCACCTGCTGGGCTTGCTGTACATTGACTAAGATTTTTTTTCATGCTGCGAAATTTTTTTGATGAAAAACATTGTCAAAGATCGTTACACAGAAGGTATTGCAGTAACCATTCTAAATTGGGCAAAATGTCAAATAAGTAACAGAATGCTGATGCTGGGTTCAACATTTTAAACTACTTCAAATGTGCATGAGATCTCTTTTAACTCAAGAGCTACATACTGTTATATTTAAGTGAATTTCTTGACAGATTATTTGCTTTGACAATTTGTGTGTGTTGCCTCTTTACTCTCTTTGTTCACCAAAGCTATTCCCTGCGTTATTTATTGCTGCTTACTCAAGGCTATTTAAGGGGCCTGTATCTGTGTATATAAATGTACTTGCTAAAACAAGAAACCAACATCTCGTGCAAAATGTTTTTGTCAGATATTAAATAAATCTAAATGTAATATGCTAAATCTGTTTTGCGTTAGTTGAACCAATTTCAGGCATATTCATTTGGAATTTTTCCCATAATTTCCCCAAAGAATATTGAAATGACTGCATAGGTAGCACTTTATGAACTCAGATTACAGCAGGTGGTGTCGTCTCTGACTCATCTTTGTAGTATTTTCCTTGTGGCATATTTGCATGCACCAATTTCCGCCCTCTCTTTTTAATTCAGTCTTTCCTCACAAATCATATTAGGTTTTCACCCATGAGGAAAAGTAAATTGAGACAAAAAGGAATATCTGAAATGAAACTAGCATGTTATGAATGATTTATTAGTTCTTGCATCTTTTGAATCTGCAAGTCTTGGTTTTGTGACTCTGTGTTTGTAGATTCATTTCTAAATTGTGTCCTATCGGGTCAACATCCTATTTCTCGTATTTGTCTATATCTGTTGCCTAACCAATTTTCAAAAATGCCATAATACATTTCATATTGCAGTTTCACACCATGTTTGTACAACTCAAACGAAAAATGTACTTAAAAAGAGCTAAACTGAGATTATCTTTAGAGATTAATATATCATGGACTTGTGTAAAATTCAATTTAAATTGTAGCAAAGGGACACTCAATATCCGTATTACATGTGATATATTTTACTGATTGTGATTATTAAACAGTCCTACACAAAATCCCAATTTTATTTAATTCTTTTCAAATAAAATTACTAGGTATAGTCATTTCATGGTGTAAATATGTGGCCTGTGTTCTAAGTTTCAAGGCAGGTTGGCAGGGTGATATCTTTAATTTGATGTTGGTACAAGTACTTCTGAGCAGGTCTTTTCCTGCTCTGCAGGTGATTCAGGCAGTCTGCAGACATGCTGCCTTTTCCCAGATTTTATCAGGATTTCAGATGACGAGATCATTTTTAGGACCAATTGTATCTGTAGTGTTATTGAAAATTCATGAATGACATTCATAAAGCCATTTCAGAAATTGGAGTTAGTTTTCCTGTTTTCATCTCTGTCATATGTGGTTTGATGCAGTATGTGATTAGTAATATACAGTGATGTCATTACGGAACCTTGACAAAGTTCGAAATATGGGACAGATTTATCTCCTGTTTACAATAGATCTTTTTCCACATAACTGCCTGGGGTGACAGGTTCATATTAGCAAACCCAATAAAGTTGCCTTTCATGCCAAAACACTGATAACAATATTTGAGTATGTATGTATATCCAGTGATGCCTGCATCTGAATGTTCTAGCTCTCTACAACGCTCTCCATAAATAACTGCTGATTTCATTCATATATTTAATGTTACATGTCTCGCTGTAATCTACACAATGTACAGTTTCCAGGAAAATTCTTGCCATATTACATTTGACTTTTTTCACTGAAATTTTATTGAATGTTTCTAGAATAACATAAGTAAGAAAAATACCATGACATCCATATGTTTGTGAAATATTTTATTCATTATTTTCATGTTACTTACCACATCAAGAAAAGTTATGGTCGATTTGGAAACTACGCTTAAAAAATAAACTTATGTCTTTCGCTTCCACTCTCTAAAATGTGTCTTAGTAAACTTTAACTTGAGGACATTCTTCCCGCTATGAAACAACTGATGACCCTTGTAATAATATCAGCATGATTCAAAGCATGACATAGGTTTATACTCAAGATGAACTATAATTAGTTCCACTGTGTCATTGAAGACAGTACCACACAGACGAGTTCTCCTTGATGCCGGCAAATTTTTCACATACTTATTGAACTGAGTTCAATAATTAGGTTAGTACATACTGATAAGTTCAAAGGTTATATCTTACCACAAGAATAAAGGAGCAGTTCAATTTTTGTAGAGACTGAGCTGGTTGGAAAAAAGTATCAAAAATGACATTCTGAAGGTCCATGTGGCAGTTATCTTTACACATCGGATCTTGATCAACCAGTTGGACTTGGTTTCACATCTGAACTGAATTACGACCGGAATACTAACAAAATCTTTATCACAGGTCTTGCAAAGCCAAATAGATAATGAATCAAGTGTACACTTCACTATTTGTAGTATTCCCTTTCAGCTACGTCTGTGGATACATTCAGCTACAGGCAGTATTATCATGGTTGAATGAAAAGATTTCTGAATATACAACAGTTTAAAAATATGTACAGTCTGAATGGTCACTCTTCTCAAGCACTATGGTAGACATCCTTCTACCTGTGAAAATTGTTCAAAGACCTGTCACATGTCCCACAATCAAGATATCTGTAGCCAAGTTGAAATTATTGACATGTGGTTGTCTGTGGCCTTTGCATCATGAAATATCAATCATCATCATTTGGAATTCTCAGGACAATTAAAAGGACATGGTATTCACAAGATATTATGTGGTGTATCCATGTGACATTCATAGGATATTATGCGCTGTTCATGTTACATTCACAGGATATCATGTGGGGTTCATGTGGCATACATAGGTTACCATGTGGTGTTCATGTAATATTCACAGGATACCATGCAGTCTTCATGTGACATTCGAAGATATCATGTGATATCCATTCAATCACTGTCTTCAGAGTCACTCTTAGCTTCTCCTTCATCTTCTTCACTCTCACTGGCACTTCCAAAGATCTCCTCTTCATTTCGCCTTTCTTCTTCTTCACTTTCACTCTCACTGCTGCTACTACTGCTGCCTGATTCCTCACCCTTCTCACTCCCACTTTCTTCTTCATTCTCACTGGCGGCTTCTTCGTTGACCTCCTGTCCACTTTCGTTTTGTTCCTCTCCTTCACTGGCCTCTTTCTCACTACCACTCTCTGTTTATTCACAGGGATAAAGGAAATATTTATTTCAATGAAGTGATCACTGGTTACGGTGTTTAAGAGTTGTCCTTCCCATTCAACATGTAAAGATATTGGGACACTGAACATTCTCTTAAATGTGCAGCATCTCGGAAGCTTTTACTTTTAGCAAATAGGTTGGCTGAAAATCATTGTTCTTATTGAATTATTGTCAAACAGCCAATGAATTAAAGAATATCCCTAGTTTAAGACTCTTTATGTTTCTGTAAATAATGACAATCTACCAATCAGATATAACCTTCTGAGCAGCTACACATTGCCAGAGAACTCTCTACTTAGAATGTTGCAACACTTCCCACAGACTGTGTTAACCTTAGAAGATCCCATTTCCCTTAAAAGAAAGTCCCTATCACACAGAAAACAGGGTATGACAGGATTATCATAACAAGGTAAAGGGTAGAACTCTATCTAACGTTACCCCTCTGTATTGCTACTTGCCAACCTTTCCAAACAATGGCATGATCACGACACAAGTTAAAGCAAATGCAATGGAAATAGTCAGACTCCATACTTTCATGGATATTTGCAGTTGATGTTAAATCTCAAATTTGCAACAGACTGCTCTTTGAAAGCTGGAAAGCTGGAAATGAAGCCTTCTTGTTCAGAGATTGATGAGACTGTAGCTCTGCAGAAAGGAAGCAAGTTACCCTCTGAACTTTGATTACATCAAGCCTCAGGCTGCAGGCTGGGTAATTCAGACAAGCCCTAGGCTGGGTACAGTAATTCAGATTTCATTTGGAGCTGATCAATACTAGTCAAAATCACTGATTGTAATGAAAATTACTGTCTACAAAAGACAAGAACTGACATAAATACTGACTGCTATGCAGAACTTTGATATAACCTGACAGGGACTTCTCTATTAAGATTCATATTCTTTTATCATAATGACCTCTCCTGAATGCCAAGAGCTTTGTTGAACAAAATTTTCACCAGCATCTAAACTTCAATCATAAAATGGAGGAATGTCTAAAATGTTTCATTCAAATTTGGGGTTCTGAGGTATTTGTTTCATATATATTGTATGAACATTTTCAATACACTCATGGATCGTTAATTGATGCGATTAAGGCGATACCGAAGGATTCAAAGCGCGCGTTGGTTGCTATCGCTGGCAACGTTCCAAACGCGCACTTTTGCACTTGCAAAATCTTACCGTTCCGTTGTTTTCTACGGATTTTCGACTCCCGGTATTTTGAAAATGCTCAAAATCTTTCAACGCTCTCAATTGTAAACCAATTTAGCTGACTTTTGGCAGGTTTATTGAAGTCATACATGAGAATATTGATAAGCATGCGTTTCTAAAAATTCCGTACCGTTTTTGAGATATCGCCGTAAAACCCTTCAAAATTTCACAAAATGACACAGTAGGTATTTTCCTGTTCAAAAATCGTCTGGACTTGAACAGATAACCTAATCCATGCTAGGGGCTCTAAACAGGTCTCTCATGTGTTACATTCTTAAATTTTGGAATATTTGGTGCAAATTTGTAGGAGCTGAAACGATTTAAATTAGAGCTGTGAAAATTTGCATATGTGAGACGTCACTGACCAATCGCGCGACAAACCTGCGTCTTTTGGAATCGTATGGTTCTGTAAATCTTTATTATGCAAAGAAAACCATGAAAACTTCGTATTTTGATTGATTTTTGAAATTGCCCTTAGCAACCGTTGCTTAGCAATTTGAATCCTTCGATATCGCCTTAAAATGTCAAGTATATTGCATTTACTAGAGAAGCTGAAAATATCATGTTCAAGTTTCTACTTTTCTGTTTTAATTTTTCCCCCTTTAACCTGAACATAAGTGCATACAAATACTTCATTTCAATGCATCAGATTTTCTATCCAGTGGATCACTTACACAACCATTGCTATGGTTTCATTGATGTGAACTTTGACCCACCATCTGTGTAGCTGTCAGCAGTTTTTCTTGGATGAGAAAAATACTCGAATCTTAATGAATTTATGCTACAGTGCATAATTTCATGTTAGAAATTGATTATTTAACCCTAGACACCAAAGATTTCTTTCTTTATAAATATTATTTCAAAACACTTCAGTTTTCTCCGGACGAAGAATAGCATAAGTTAGAAGAGGGCTAAAAACTTTTAAAGTTCACCTTGAAGATTTCAAGTTACAAATTTCTATTAAAAAGCTTGCATTTTGGGGAAAAAAGGAAAAGGCAGGGAGGTAGGTGAAACACTGTTATATGTGAAAGGATTATTCAAACCAAAACCTTTCTTTCCAACTGCATGATGGGATAGTCTAAGCATTTTACTTGCTGTGTCAAAGTTGGAAATATGGGTAACAAACTCATAACAGTAGTTCAAATCTTACCTTCTGCTTCACTTGCAATTTCTTTACTTTCTTCATCTTCGTCAACCTCTCTTTCTTCTTCCTCCTCAACTTCTACCTCACCCTCACCCTCTGCTTCCATCTCCTCTTCCTCCTCTTCAATTTCTGCATCTTCTTCCTCTTGCATTGCAGGCTCCAACTGCATTAGTCTGCCCTCCTGTGACAACAAAGTATTTCATTGGTTCAGTGCCAAGGCCAGAAGACAAAGCTACATAGAATATCCTGTGGGCATCCATTATGCATCAAAATCTGCACTGACAGAATTATGTAAAATGTCAATATACAATGCAAGATCCAAGGTACATGAATATTCCACATTGATTAAGGGTCATTAGCATAGAATTTTAATACCGAAACAATGCTCATTAATGTAATCTGCATATTTGAATATCATTATACCTTGCATCTTGCATTAGAATGTCAAAGCGAATTTCTCTGACAAGAGCCATAAAGATTGCAGGGAACAAGTCCGGAAGATTATGATTTTGTTGAGGAACACACCTATACTGAGCTGGTTGTGTTCAATGTATAGATTAAGTCAACATCATGTTTACAAATTATAGAATTATCTTAGATCTACAAGTGATATATCTTAGTTACAGAGGGCGCCATTTATAGGCAAATATACTGATTACAGAAGCATGATGTGCTAAATTTGTGATCTTATTGAGGACTGGACTTTTTTTGTCATTGTCGTTGTTCTTTAGTGGTTAAATTTGTTTAGTTTGTAAAAATTTCAGTGAACTTGCTCTACTTTAAAATGACGAATGGAAAAGCAGCCAAAGTAATCTAACCTGCTGTGCTCTTTCTTGCTCCATCAAGTCACGATGTTTGACGACCAGCTGTGAATTTCCAGCCACCATCCCACCCTTGGCTCTTCTTTTACTTAGTCGAACTCTGTATCAAAAGAAATAAAACAGGAATGAAAGACTTTAATCACAGATCAACTTGGGATGGGAAAACATTGTGTGCACTACATGGACATGCATTAAAATACTTGAATACATATGGAACTGGACAGTAAACTTTTTTCCGGTTAAATGAGTTTCATTCTTTGATACATGACAAATTTTAACTTTTCAAAAGGAATACAGATGTACTTACTGGCATTCAACCTGATAGAAATATTTTGATATATTTGATTTTATTTAGTACAAAAATATTACATGATCAGAATACGGTTCATTTATTGCATACCTTGTTTCCAGCTCATTGTAGTAAAATCCTTCAGGTCTGAGAACAAAGAAGTAGTTTTCTTCATATCCTTTGGTTGCTTTGTTTTTCACATTCCAGTTGTATTCCCTCACCATCTTGTATTCATATCTGTGATGAAACACATAAAACTGATAAGCTGCTATGGACCATAGTCTAACATTGCTAGATTATAGATCACAATAATCGGTATTTATGAAACTTTTCTGCATCTTGCAATTTCTCAGCAATTGCATCCTACATATGAACTCTAAAAACTTCAATGTTATATGCCAAATTACCAATATTTTTTGCAAGGTCTTGTATGCACACATTCTACAACAGATAGGGAGATTTTTAATTTCAAACTGATGTAACTGATTTGGATTGCAAATATACCAACACTGCTAGAGAATTACAGACACCAAAGTTCTACCTTTGTTAACTATTGTAAACACAAGACAACTGAATAACTATCATAAAATTCCAAAACCTCTTATCCTCCACAAAACAGTAATCATTTTAAGGTAAAGTCAGAGTAACCATATGAGTGCCTGTGACACATGCTATAAGGCCAAGTCTGCAGGATTCAGTATCTTCAGATATGGCTGTGTTGCAAAACAAGTCAGTGAAAATCTTCAATATGTTTCGGGAGTTCAATCTCATCATTTAAATACCTGTTGTGATACAGTCAATTTGGGCTGAAAATCTTTATACCGGAAAAGTTATGCTTTAATGGTTTTTAACCTACTTGACTGAACAGTGACATATGAACTTGGCAGGATAAGGGTTAAATAACTTTTTTGAAAAAATCAAGTTTGGTAAACTGTGTTATGGGAAAAAATATATTATTCACTGGTTTAACAAATCAACTTGAGCTGATAACAACAGATAGACCAGGCAGGAATAGAGGGTCATAAACTTACTCTTCCTCTGGTACATAGTCAGTGTCCTCTTCAAAGTCACGTTTCCTCTTTTTCTTCGTCTCCTCAGTTGGCAGGAAGTAACCTACAAATTGCTCTCCGCTTTCATCTACCATACCTCTGCCCAATGCAAGAAAAAGAGCAAGTTTAGGTGATAATGAATACATCTGCAGGGTATTCATGCAAGAGATGATGTCAAACGGTGAAATGCAACCTTAAGTAGGTCTCTTCTATCGGGACTATCAACATATCATTGATTCTACCTGATCATGGCTTGTGACATCTCTTCAACTTGATGAACAACTGGTTTGTCCTTGACGGCTGGGTCACTGTCAAAGATGACTTGAGCACATGGATGTATCCAAAGCTGCAAAATAACAACACAAGACAAGAAAAAATTGTTTACATCAAACGGATTAAGATTGCTGTCAAATTTCAGCAAAATGCTAAAAGTTTTTGAGTTTTTTTAGGTTTCCCTATGATTTCATGAAAATGATCAACAGGAAATTTGAATCAAAACCACTTATGATTTCCTTTAACAGCAGATACAAGAACCTTACCGCCCTCTTTTATTTTCAAGGACATTTCCTGAAAATACCTTTCATCACTGGAAATGCCATATCAATGAAAGCAGACGGGAATCGAATAGGGGTTTAAACAGTTCTGTGACTGGAGGGACTGTGATTCATCCAAGGTTTACAGATGCCCAGTATCTGTAAACTTCTAGCAAACTGACTTGTCACGAGAAAAAACACAGGCAAAGAAAAAAAACACAGACCAAAAGGCATGTACAAATGAATAACAAATGATTCAACTTACATCAAAGTCTGGGCAGACTGGGTAAGTTTCAACCGGAGTGACATGAGGTTTACTGTAGTGCTGAAGAATCTGAAATAAAATGAAACCTGTCAGTTTACAAGGCTTGTGATATTAGCATGATACAAAGGACATTATCCATTCATTCATTTAAATATACTTGCAGTCTTGTTTGTTAAAATTAATGACTGAAAAGACTGAAGTTTACAAACGGGCAAAAAATACTGCCACAGATGGGTAGTCTGTACTTTTACATAAATGGAAGAATGGCAGAAACTGATTATTCCTGGAAAACCACAATAATATGCGAAATGAAAATTCTTGTACATTGTTGTTGAGAAGATGAATTTGCCACCTGCAAGATTCAATTCTGTTGATAAGACTGAAGAAGTTACAGGAAACAAGGGAAAGAGAAATTTATATTTTCCACGACCATGGAAACAAATCTCACTTACTGGTTGTTTGGCCATTTCAAAGGTTTTCTCAATAGCAGCAATCTGACTGTCACGGTCCTGTTGTGAAAATACAGGAAAAAGAAGATAAATTACAATTTGAACTTTCAGTGACATTGCAAGTAATTTCCTATCACAATGGAAATTGATGGAATCTCTGCAGAAACCTGAACTGGTGATATAGCGCCCTCATTTGTATCTCAGACAACAAGTTCGTAGCCTTGCAGCCATTAGCTTCAAATCAAAGGACCAATCACTCAACTGAAAGATAATGGTTTGACAGTGCAAAACAACAGTACCAATAAAGAAAGCCATCTTGAGCTTCATTGTCACCTCATGATCAAGGTTGAGAGTATGCATTAAAAAAATCAAACATCTTAACCACTACTGTACTAATGTTAATTCTTTCATCCCAATTTTCCTTGTTTGAGTCCTTTTATCCTTAATGAAAGCATCAGGGTTGTATGCAACTCTGGATGTGAAGGGATGTACCTGTAATTGCCCTATCGACAAGCATTCAATTATGCTTTACAGTGCTGACAGGCGCATGTTGCTCAAGCCAAGTTAAATTTGTTTGAAGTCCAGCTGAATTCACTTCCCAAGATTTGTGCTAAGTGTGTGTACCATGGGTCTTTAGTTTGTGTAGAAATGAACGAATGGACATCTCATGAAATGTAAATTTTCTAGTCTCAAGCCGTTGCATATAAAATGTACTATACTCTATTACAATTTGTATTTCAATCTCCATTTTTGAAGGCAATGTTTTGTAAAATAAACAAAAAGCAAAGGTACACTACAATTGTTTCAGAAGTAGAAACTGGCAGTTTTTGTTCTGCATGAGCATTTCCTCTTGAATGCACCAAGATTTATCAACATCCCATTGTACTACACAGTGTCTTGTAGATAAGCATTAAAACATTCAGCTTTTTTAACATTAATAATGCAATATTCTTCTCTTTCTTGTTCAGTAAGTATAGTTATGCTGATAAATAACAGAAAAGCATAATTTTCTCTAGTCTCCGAGATTCTAAAATACAAAACCTCAATGCAGGATAAATAAATATGCATTGTGATGACAAAAATTTGCATAATCTTTTTACAAAACCTCACCTTGTAAAGATCTTCATCTGCAAACTGTTTTCGTAAACTTGCACCAACCCTGAAAGAAAAGGAAATCATCCTTAGGGCACGTCCAGAAAACTAAGCAAGTGAACAATTTTTCTTATACCTGCACATCTAAAAATATCATTGCTCTATAGCACAGCATACTGACTCTCTTTCAGTATACTTTGAAACTTGTATGATCGGTTTCGATATCTGTGAAGGTTGCATTGTCAAGTAGTAATATTTATGTTTGCTTGATTCTTGCGCATAACTCAAAAATACCAACCTACAAGGTAAATTATATTTCTATCCTACTTCGCAGTAGATTGGTCAATGACGCTATTGACAAATGGATCATTCCATTGTTTCAATAGGTACTTGGATGGTGACAGCTGAAAGTCCTTAAAATTAAGACTTATCAGAAGATCAAATGCACAAACAAATCAAATTTTCATTCATGTATGTAATTTCAAGAGGGATTTCATGAACAAGGTAGTTTGAGTGGAGTTTTCAGGAAAAATTATATTTTGTGGCAGTGAAAGCATGTTCCTATGCTTGAACCTGTATGGTATGTAGGTTCACTTACTTTGTTTCAGCTTTCTCACTGCTGTGTGTAAATCTGTTGTATTCTGTTGATATGTATTCAGTCTTCCTTAGCCAGGACACAGACTTTGCATGTCGCCTCGACCTGGATGGAAAGACAACAGCAATCTCTGAATGAAGCAGAAAAGTGACTCAATACACAAAGGTTAGCTTTACAGAACAGACAGAGATGCAGTAACAGTGGTATAGGTGAAGTTTACATACCTCTTTGAATCGCCTGGTGTTGAAATTTCTTCTTCTAAGAGTTTTTCATCTGCTGGATCAAGAATAGCTGTACAACAGGCAAATGGACAAGAAAAGTAAGTGAGCTTTTGGAAATTATGATTGTGAAGGACTATAACAGAAATTGTCATTATATTTCGAATACCTTTTCAAATGTGAACATTGACTATTAGTCACAACGTATACACAACATATCTTGCACAGAGAGAACTACATACACACTGTTACTTTTCGGGTGAGTATTTAGAGCTCTATCCCTTCAAAAAAGAAACAATTATTTGCGTTCAGCTTTAAAACTGTTGGCTTGCCTGTACTCTTTGGAAGCAAGTTAGATTTTTTGTAACACTCCTCAAGCCAGAATGTGTCATCACCTGGAAAATCTGCATAACACATCAGTAGTCTTCCTTTCATGCCTGTCTATCCAAAGATGTAAGCCTCTCAATTTTAGTACATTTTGAGTTACAGGTGTTGAGTACATTACTTATGAATAAATCACTTATGTTCAGACTTAAAAACATGTATGATAAAGAAGGTAGGGCTTTCCTTGTTGGAGCTCTCAGCATGTGAGGGCGCTCTTACACCCAAAACAACATGTCCTTCTGTGTAACATGTCTTGCATGCTTTACAGCTTCACTTACCATTTGGATCTATCTTGTATGTGTCTGGATTGATGAGGTCAATTGTCACTCCAAGATCGTGTTCTGTGAGTAATTCATGTTTGTAGGCCCTTTCCAATGAGGTAGCATTGTACTGGACAAACCGGTTGGGTTCAAAGGGGTATGTGATGAATTTGGGATCAAACGGAATATCAGGAAGATTATTGCAGTATTTCACTCGACAGACCAAATCTGACCTAAAGTAATACGAAAGAAAGAGATTAATTAAAAAGAACTGCATACATTCAGTGCCAAGCCTACATACAGTATACAAATAATCAATTCATCGAGATCTTAATGTTGTCATAAAGTAGTTGACAAAAATCGTGTATGTATTTCTCTCATGGTCTTCATCAGAAAAACTGTATTGTTCAGCTGAGAGAACGTACACTGTCAGTTTGGAATTATTATTGTATTTTCAGATTACAACAACGGAGATAACACAAAAATTGCACCATAGATGTATACAGGATGGACTGTGCTGTGTTTACTAATAGTAAGTAGGAAAAGGTCATTTAGGTACAGGGGCTGTTAACAGAACTACTGCACAAAATGTACTGAATATCATCACAGATATCTGCCCTTTTCATCATATGCCTCTCACTATTATGTTATTTATGAAACACTTACCTTCCTGGACCAGTGCTACGTGACCTGAAAGCAAACAGAATCACCATGTAATATATTTATCACAACTGTCTAATATTACATGAATTCAACTTCAGCTTGAATTTTATAGAATTCTGTGGTCAAATAAGATAACTCACTTTGCACCAACACTTACTATGACAGAACAGATTAGTTGGTAATAGAAAAATAACAGTTAAAATTTATCTATAAATGATTTATATATATGATGATTTGAATTTAAAACACAAATATTATCAATTCTTGTTTTCAAGACTGTATTCTTCTTTGTTTTGGTGTTTATAAATCAATAGCTTTCTGTCATTACTAAGTAAAGAGTTGGCCATAGTTGTTAGTTACTGTGAGGTCTGGTGTGTAATCTATTGTTCCTGACTATTGAAGGAAGCATCTTGCAAGTCTTGGTAAACATGGTAATAAAAGTCTGGCCTTGCCTCTATTTTGAAAATGCTGTTTTTGTTTTAGACAATATAAACTTGCATGTACACTAAGAAATTGTTCTTCCAGTTTTATCAAGGCCATTTCTACTCTAAAATAAATCCCCAAAATATACTGGGACACTACACTATGTGTACAACTACATGATTGTTTTGTGTCATCTCTAAGATGAAACACTTCCTTTAAGCCCTCTCTAGCTGAAATCATTTAAAAGTGGGGCTTCCTTATAGGAAACTCATTAAATCCTACATTAGTTATAGTGTTGATGATAATCAATCACATAGTAGTGGTTTATTCATGGGGAGGTCTTGTGTAATACCTCCATGGAATATCCAATCTAAAAAAAGAAACATGGGGCCCTAATAGCCTATAAGCTATTGAAGTCTTCCCGTTCACGATGTTGCACTGTACTGCCTGTAGAGTGTAAGCCTTTCCGTAGTTCTGTAGCCCAAAACTTTACCTGGTGATATTAGATGTGGGTACCCCTGCATACCATGCTGTGTGTTCCCAGTATTATATGGCCTCCCACCACAGCCCTGACTATTTTTGATTCACTGTCAAGGGTATAGTGGCCGGTCATATCTTGCTAATGGCCAGCCACTGGGCCCTTGACTGTGAATCACTGGTGAACTAATGGTTTGGGACCTCACGAGAGCAAATTTTTTTGCAGTCTGTGAGCCACTGATTATTCAGGTATGCATAGAGCGGAAAATAAATCGGCTGAAAATAGTTAGAAAAGGTAGTTTTTCCAAATTGGAAATTTTCCTATGAGAGTCAGCAGGGTTGTGGTGGGACCGTGGGTGGGAGGACGTATAACGCCAGGAACACACAGCAGGGTACGCAGTAGCTCTCCATGGCAGGGCTGTGTGTTACCGGCGTTGTACGGCCTCCAACCACAGCCCTGCAGACTGATATAGAAAAAACCACTGGTGGCTCCTCAGAAATACAGCGGGCAGTTTCTCCGCCGAAAACAGCCGATTTCGAATTCAAAACTTGCATTGATCTTCGTTTTCGAGGCACACCCACCTCGCCTAGGTACACAATGTGCCCAGCCGCACTTGTAAACTTACGCAAAGCCTACTTTTCTCTCTCTATGCGAGGGAAGCGTTCGTATCTGCCGCCATTGTTAATCTCATTCAACCCATAAACACTCAGGCGAAAATCAGCCTTGCTAACAAAAGAACATATCTATATCTATATCTATATCAGTCTGCAGGGCTGTGGTGGGAGGCCGTATAACGCCGGTAACACACAGCCCTGCCATGCAGAGCTAGGTACACAGGGCTAGAGTGGTGGGGTGCCAGGGAAAGTAGTGGGTTACAGAACTGCAGCAATTTGAGTAGAGGTAGAAGGTACAAGCCATGCAATGCCAGCTTGGATTGCCAGACATTTCCATTTCGCACGAAAACCACCTCGATCCAAAACCCTCTTTGCCCCGAAAGTCATTTCTTCTCAAAACCAATTCCCCTGCAATTAAACTTCATCCAAAACTGTCACCTACAAAGTTGAAAATATTCAACCAATGCTCATGTCTATCTCACGACCAAGGTTTTTAAAGTGAACACATTTAGAAAAACTAACGTCGCGCTGTATTCCGCGCAAGACACCAACTTCCTTCATGTTCTGCTCGCCGTATGAACATGCACATGATGTACGGAGACAGAATGTACATGTAATTGCGACAATACATACACAGTGCGTGCGCATCACGTTTGTCGAAAATAAACCTCCATAACAAATACAACCCACTTACTTTCTCTCGCGATCGCTCCTGTCTCCACTCTGTATCGTTGGCGGCATTTTTGTGGTGAAAAAATGTCACCCAAAAAAAGTAGGAGAACGCTGTGGTTGAAATGCGCCAAATGCAGCCGATTTCAATCACTACCCAAGATCACACAAGCATGCAAACTTCGAGGGCTTTGAGGAAGATGGCGTTTCCGTCTCCTTGTGACCTCGATTTGACCTTAAGACCTCTTAAGCTACCCTACAGAGTTATATGGTGATTTTAAAATTCGCCACGATGGCATCCGTTTTACAAATTTTACAAAGCCATTGCGGTCCATAAGAGTAATTATACATTTCAACTTTCCCTGTGGTTAGCATGTTAAGGATTAAACGATTTGACACAACACCAATTAGGACTACCTAGGTGTATGAAAACAAGCCTATCAGTTCCAAAATGGCGACAAGTCAGCAGTCAAGCCAAAATGCCCCGCTGCAGCAGTCACAGCAATCACAGCAGCAGTCCCAGCAGCAACAGCAACAACAACAGCCAATCGATGACCCAACTTCAAAAGTCAAAATGCTAGTTCCCCATCTTCGCGAATCGTTGGTCGTAAGTTGAACACATTAAACAGGTCATTTTTTTTATTTCTATGGTGTTGGTTGGAGTAGTACGCCATCATACATGTTCTGAGTAGTTAGGGGTGGACCATTTGATATCCTGGGGGAGGGGCATGCAAAATGTGGAGGGGGAAAAAGATCCGAGTTTAAGCCTTTACATGTGATAATGAAGCAACATACAGCAGGCTAAAATAAGATAAAAAAGCAAACTTGAAAACAAGGCATCAACAGTTTTACCCTTTTGGTCATTACTTTTCACATTTGGTGTGCCCTTGACCATCCCCTTACAGCTAATTTCATTGTATTTTTTTCCAGAACACCCTCAGACCATGTCACAAAGAATATCATAACTCACATTTTTCACGATGTTTTAGATGTATATCAGTTTTCAGTTTACTTTTGTTAAAGATTGTAACCACAAGTGTGAACATTCCAATGCTGCCACTTCAGGAATGTAGGGCACTATACTGAAAAGAATACTCTTTTGAAAATGATTACTTCAAATGTGATGCTTTGGTTGCAGAAAAAAAAATCCAGGAAGGGGTCTTGAAGCAGCAAAGGATTTTCACTTTATTTCAGAAGGATTTTCAATCAGTCCCTCCAGTACATAGTAACAACTCCATAATTTACAGGTAGTAGTTGACTCGGTGCAGCTTTACATTTCTTTCCCAACTCTGTTTTGGTAGTTACACCACATAAAAAAAGCATTCAAACAAAACAAATTTGGACTATTACTGGCGAGGCAAAAAGATTCTTCTAAAAGAAAGGAAAGAAAAGAAAAGTTGAAAAAAGTTGCCACATATGGACAAGTTAGAAAATAATTCCAAGTGAGCAGGGAGAAAAAAATGCTCCCCAGTCCATCTTCCAAGTCCCCAAAGGTATTAAATAGTCTTCTCCTTGGTGTTCATGAGTCATGTGCAATGAACATGATGAATACACTGAGATCATGAGGGTTAAGATGAACCCACCATCCATTTGCTTTAATTGTTACAGAGTTTTAAATGTCTACAGAAGTAATGTGTTTCTCCTTTCAGAATCTCATGAAGATCACAAGTCATAACTTTGTTAATTATGCCGGAATAGATAATGCATCGTGAGTTCCATCAATTATGTTTTCTTTGTCAAAATGTGGTCTTTTACTGTATCATCTGTATAGCTTCACTCAGTGCCGATTCATTTACAGCTTGTAGACTAACATAGTTTCTGTTTTCTACTCTTTCCTTTCCTTCAAGCAAATATCAAATGCGGTTCAAATTCAGTGGAAAGATATGAAAACCCATAGAATGATTTTGAAATTTGATATAGATATTCATTTTGCTGTTTTATGTGGAGACATAGAAAGAATACAAAATATCTTACATTTTCAAAGTTCTTCAATTTCCACACAGTGAAATATTTGACGCTATTGTGCTAGAGATCCACACAAATTTACTTTAGATGATCTTTCATCCATTATGAAAACTTGAACATGTAACGTATACCTGTATGAATTCTATAAAACATCAGCTGGAGGAGAAATGAAGGTGTGCTTGCACTTCATTAACACCGTTTGCAAACTGAAACATGCTATTTAAATAATTAATAACAATAATTCACTTTTTATATGGTCTGCTCAGAAAAAGTGAAAACCCAAGTCAAAGGTTGGATAAAAGTTTGGAAGAATTTTACTCAATTTGTGACCAGATTGAACTTAACTTGGTAAGTCTCCTGTTTATAGTCAAGTAATGTTATGTCAAATTCTCTCACTCTCTCAAACACACACACTCCTCCTGCAACGTGTGCACAGACGTAGTCCAAGGAGTCAATGAATATCAAATGTTCAAACTTGCATTTATTTTCTGCTGAATTCTGATCTATGGAGTTTCATCTTTTTGTTCTGAACTCTATATCTGACATTCAATATGACTTGTAAGTGTTATTTAAAGCCTAAATAAGCAAAACAAGTATTTAGGAACAGTAAACTCAGTCACACAGATACATAACACTAGAATGTAGCTTATTTCTTCATTAAATACTGTAAACAGAAATTTTCATATTAAGAACTGTTTCACAACGATCCATTAAAAATTTTATTTTTCTTTTATATCAAACATGTTCATCAAATTGAATCTGTCAATACACTGTGACAATTCATACTCAACTGGCCCTTACACATATAATAAAAATGTTCCCATAAATTTGGCAGGTTTCAGTGTTTAGGCAACAAACATTTCTCAAATCGTATATATCAGCACTTTTGATTTGTTTGCAAGACATTTCCAACGCTTTTTCTTTCGCATTACAGAGGCTAGCCAGAGAGTACATGGTCCAATCAGGAGAGAGTGCCCACCATACACCTGTTGCCATCTGGGCACCAAAGACAGAGGCTGGCCAGATGGACACTCTGCAGAATTATGGCATGTACATCAACACTGTCAAAACTCAAATCACATATGCAAAGGACATTCATGATTTGCTTCAAGAATGGTGTAAGAGACTTGGTTCTAGTACTGTCATAGAAAAATGAAGAAAAAAACTATCTTACTATACAGACTTTTTTGTGACTATTTTTGGAGCTGTTATTCAGGTCCTAAAACCAGTCAGTGAAGACAACCAGTCAAATTATATTGACTGAAAAATGTTTCCAGTGCTGTGCCATTTTGAAACCATACAAACAGACAAACACACACCTACAACATTCCTAAAATTTTGCTACCATTTCAACAGTGATAAGATTACTTCATACAACACAAGAAGAATGTCATTTTCAGCATTCAGGTCATCTTTATAAAGTAGGAAGTCAGTAAGTGTCATCTGTATGTGAGTTTGCCAGATGTAAATTATCTGGTACAGTTGCACAAAAAATTGCAGAGCATAAAGAACAATTTTAAGCACAAAACAGACACCCAGTCTTTTGTACATCACTGCCATTGTGTAGCTGGATATTTCTGCCCCATGATAGCTGTCATCACATCAACAAGTATGGATGCATGAGGAAATTGCCAAGCATCTGGAATAAGGATGATGAAGTGTGGAGTTCAACGTTGATCATGTTTTTCCTGGAAAAGAGAAACTTTATCATTTTCATCAATAAAATATCAAACGTCTGTTTGCAAGTTTGCTTAAAGACGTTTATCCCTATAACCATTGGTAGAGTTTTTCTGTTTTTTCTGTACAATGCGGCAAGGGGGCTTTATTAACACGCATGGTATTTACATGTTGGAATGTAAAATAGACTGTTGCACACAACTAAAATTTTAAAGGAGATAAAGTTATGTCACCGAATATCATATTCCTGTCCATTGTTCAAACTTAATATTTTTTGTGAAAAAATTATGGCACTCAAAAAGGTTAAGTTGTTGATAGAATATTCATGTTTGAGGACAAGTCTAGTAGTAGCCTTATGCACCCGGTATGTGAAATTTTGAAGTGCCTATGCTTTAGTCAATAGAAAGGTTTACTATGGGACATCCAGTTTTCCTTCTCTTTTCTCTCTTTGTTAACTTTTGGCCCTCAGTAATTTCATCAGAGTAAACTATTTTAGCTCTGCTTTTACACACACAAGGTAATGTTGAACTACTTTCTGCCTGCCTGTCTGTTTGTTTGTAGAAGATTTATAAAATATGGCTGATCACATTGTTGTTTACAAAATATGAAACTGAATGCAAAGAACCAATGAGTTATTGGTCGGCATGGCTTCCATGATGAGTATTGGGATGTACATTAATTTGTGTAATGCTGGATTTCAGACATCGATCAGTTTTGATAATAGTTACCCTTAAATTCATTGAAAATGCTATCCACAAAAAAATTCTAGCACCATCATGAGATATACACATATCTTTAGATATCAGTCATAAGCACAGAGAGATTTGTAGTTTAGCTTTTCTAGTTTATCAAATTGAAATAGGACAATCTTCAACTAATATGAATACATTACTTCATTGTTTTGTTTTGTTTATGATCGCAATCATATATGAATGCATTTCATTTCTTATATTATTGGTGTTATATAAGTTACATTTTATCATTAAGTACCGGTGGTCCTTTAGTCAATTTTTAATAACACATTTTTCAAATTTTACAAATCTTTTTCTGCAAGTATCATCAGGAAATGGTTAATGAGTAAATGTGAAGGTTCTGAAGGAGCAAGAAAAGATATCTTTGATTAGAAGATGTAGTAGAGCTGTGACTTTCACAGAGTGGATTTCTTGACCAGACTATCAGTATGCCTCTAGATGCCAGACAATTTAAGGTGAAGTACTACGAATTACGTCAAAATTAGGTTGCGGTGTCATTTTCTTGAAACTTTGCACAAATATTCTTGGAAGTTGTGCAAGTGCAAAAATGAAATAAAAAATGGGGGTCACCACGCTCGTTTCCATGGAAACGGACGTTAAAATGGCGTCGTTAGAAATAAATAAAAATGATATAATTCACTTAAACTAAAGAAAGCAATTATAAAACGCTTAGCAAATGAGTTAATTTTAATAAATACCAAGAATTAAGATCCATATTTATCGAATGTGTAGTTTTCATGATGTTTGTAAAGAAATTTTAACATAAGTATCGATTACAAAATGACGATATAGAAATTATATCACAACATAATTTTCAAACTTTCTTCCTGTCGGTTTGAATGGTGTCATTTTGACCAAACTTGGCGAATAAAATCCTGACATAATACCATTTAGATTACGCTTTTAATAAAAGGGTCACCACGCTACTTTTTACAATATCTCCAGGTGAATGGGTAATATGCGCCATGTAAATGGGAGAGAAATGTTAATTTTGTGGTCATATTGAATAAAAACCAGCTTCCTAGGGGGTCAAAATATGACAAGGTTAAAGGTCACATGTATTTCTAAGAGACTGGGTCAAAAAATTAGGTAAAAGCGCAATTTCAACAATGACAGGTGATGTTAAATACATGCGCTGCAAAATAACCCATTTGCGGCAGGCTGGAGTTAAATCTGCGCAGAAATGTTCTAAAGCGTGTGCGCGTCCGAATTCGTCGCCCTTTACCTTAACTGACTTTTCAAATAATGCAAAACTGAAAAACTTATGTCCAAAGAAAGCAACTTTGTTTCTTTGATATACTCATGACACATAAGCATCACAGTTACGACAACAATTTGAACACTTTCTTCATGTGACAGTAAAATTGCAAATCATATGTGGAGGTAACCCACTGTAATTGAAATGCTCTATTATTATGCAAAAAAATGAACAGATTGGCGAAAGACAAGTGACTTAGAGAAAAACCAGGATGATATTTATTTACATGAGAATAAACAAAAATATGTTACAAAGTTAGCATTATATAGAGAAAAATTTGTGTTTCTTGGGTCAAAAATGCAAAATCACCTGAAATGTTGTAACAACTCATGTCAATGACATTGGCAGTGAAATATGCTTTATTTGCGTTCATCTGCTTTCACTTCTAAATTTAGTAATCTGATGTTTGAAGCTGATACATTCTGGGTCCTTTCTTCAGCAAGTAACCTTGGTTGTTGAGAGACGAAATAAAACCTTCAAAGTCACCAACAGCTATGCCGGCCTCCTGGAATGAATGAAGACATGATATACTGAGCAGGAGTGAAGTACACATGTGATTCAAATTACACCTTTTGTCAGTTTGTATTGTACATTGATAATGAGTTTTAAAATAAACAAGTAATTATACTGCAAAATGGTACAAGCAGCAAAAGTAGGAAAAAAGAACTATTTTATGTTCAAAGACACTGCAAGTGAAGACTTATAATACCAAGGTTGAACAGACAGTGTCCTCAGAAAAAACTATCAGCACACAGGCATCAACACATGCTAATACCTGTTTCTCATTGCAATATTGGGTGTCAGTGTACGGTTACCTTTGCTATCTGTCTCATTTGCTGGACGGTGAACAGTGAGTTATAGGTTTGTTCTGACATTCTATTGAGAACAGCAATGAACTTCTTTGCCTGTTGACAAAACAAGACATTGTAAAGTGTTTCAATGACATAACCAGATATTTATTCCGGCTATGCATAGTTCTTGCTGCCAGGTCAAAGTTTATACGCCTTGTCACATGGGCACCAAATGAAGAACGTTTAAGTGTCGCAACTAGAGAGATGAAGACACACTAATGAACAGTAGTAGCAAGTAGCTGATCAACAATCATCATAAGATAATTGCATTAATATATTTCTGGTTCTGCAAAATATGACATGATATAATATATGTTTGTAATTTTGTAATCTAACATATACATGTAATTCATTATTGTACTTGGGCCTCAGCCCAAGTACATTTGTTTTCATTCCGTGGGAAAAGACTCTGTAAGGTATAACCATTTCTGGCTGAGACCAGGGAGGGCAAAATGTCTTGGCTTCATCTTTCTTGGCATAATAAATGGCGTAATGATGTTAACTGAATGG
>LD343775.1:165257-197666 GCA_001465055.1 Ptychodera flava
TAGGGATAACTATAGGGTAAAAATCTAAATATGCCCATCTAAATATTAGACATCTACCATCGAGAACAAAAGAAATTTGCTGTAATTTGAATATTTAAGGAGTTTAGCAATTTCCACTATAAATAAAGAACCCCTGCCTCAAACTCCACAAAAGTTGCTAGACATATTTTGCCGTTGTCATGCCATTGCTTCATTTAATAACCAGTTAATCAAATGCCTAATTGACAGGAGGAAATTCAAGACCATATTTGAATAGTTGTATATATTGTCCTCAAAATTACTCTATCACGGCCCAAGTACTCATTGCCTTAAGCAATACTGCCTTGTTTTATTTGATATCATGACATATTGTAAGTAAAGGACTCTTATTAATTAAATTTGTACTTGCATATTATGTTATACAAATATTTGTTTATCCGTACTCTAGATTAATCAGCTGCCTTTACCATATAATTGTTAATACTTTACCTGAGATCTAGAACTCATTCCTGATCCATGCTGTGAACGCTGGAAATCTAACAGACCAAATTCATCACTGTATGTGTCTACCATGCTGAAATGTTAAACAAACAGACAACTAAATGAATAATTATAAATGTAATGTAATCCACCTAATGAAATCAATCACAATGAAAATTTATCACAGACGTCAATCATTTTAATCATGATAAAGTTATGCAATGATCATTACTCTCTTAGTTTGGGGAAAATTAAAGGCTAGAATGTTTATTAATAATTTCATTTTCTCGTCAAAATTCTGAATGGGAATTGCAAAAAGGAAAGTGGTATTTAATGGCAGGAAATGGTAGGATAATGAGTCAAAGAAAATACAGAATCAGAATTGTCACACTTTGTTTAAGCAGTGTAACAAGTGTAATCTCTGATAAAAATTCACAAACTTGAAAGATTCATAAAAACAATTCCATGGTAAGATGGAAGAGGTATCAGGTCAATAATTTAAACATTTAAGCAAAGGACATGTTAAGCTTGAGATTTCCAGGAAAGATATTGCATATCCTCTTCACAACAAATCTGAATAACACAGTGTCCAATGGTGTAAACTCTAAACACAGACAGGTACAGGGAAAATGTTCCACCCTATATTTTTTCCAAGTGATAGTGGCTGATATAGATACCCTACTGAAGTTGACCAAAATTGTCCTACTTTCTGTTCTTAGCCAAACAGCTATGCTTTTATAGATATTTCATAATCTGGACAATATGTATTCTCCATGGCAATATCTCATAGGAAAACAGGGTATGGTTTTCAACCACTATATCTGAATCACCAACGATGTACTGGTATCAGATGTGTTTACCTGTATTTCATGATTTCAATGACATCTTCAGCATCTTTGGCCGTGGCTTTCTCTCTCAATTCCAGTCTGGCTCTTGCCTCAGTCAGCCTGATTAATGATTCAAGCTGTCTGGTAGTAATTGGGGTGGTGTCTGGACCCTGTCTTTGTTTGCGCAACTCAAGGTAGAACTTCTGTTGTATTAAAGGAAAGAGAAAAGAGAAACAATTTTCTTGTGCAAGACAGAGTAGAGAATGGTATATTTACCAAGCATTAAAAAAGCAACTGTGGCAAGGAAGGTGGACAAAAGTAAGGGTGTGTTCACAGGAGCAGTGTTAACATATCAGCAGCTGAAACGTACTTCATCAAATATCAAAATATCCAGGAGGCAACACCTTTGAAGTCTTTACCTTGATATCAGAGCAGACATTAAAAGGTCCAGCATATTTTTATCTTCAATTGTCCGCAGCTGACACTATATGGCATTCAACCATATCTTGCCTGAGTAACGTAAATTTCCAGTTATTTCATGGTAATGTGAAATCCTTCGTATCGGACCCATTTGGAGATTTGACACCTCTCTGAGCATATTTTCAACTAAGAAGATGACTATTATAGTATCGGTTTAACGTTTTTACCACCATCGTTTGGTCAAAATCCATTGTTTTCAATGGTGATTGTGGACCTATTTGCATGGAATCAGGTCAAACAGGTTAAAACTGTTCCATGGAGCATAGACAAGCAGAGGTATTTTCAATGCTGACATAGTTTGGATGTCACTTCTTACATCATAGCATACTATGCTGGTAATGAAATCATCGTGGATAACAGTTCAAATCTTCAACTCTATGTAGGGTTATACCGGCATAACTTACCTGGAGAACACCAGCAGCCTCGGGGGTCAGTTTAGGATGGACGTATTTCCTGGCATAGCCAACATATTTGCGGAGCAACTGATGAGGTATTGGATCATGAGACTCAGCCTTGCCAACCTGAAATAGATAATTACTTCAGCAAATGATTTTTTACAAACCATTCAGAGTACTATCCTGGTTATGATAACATGTAATAATAATAATGGGTTCTTATATAGCGCACATATCCACAAGTACATGTGCTCAAGGCGCTTTACAATTATTATTACCCCTGGTCACTGGACCTAATATGATACCACTCAACTCCCTGGGGAGCAAACTACAGCTCACATGTGCAGCCAATAAGCGCAGCAGAGCTAAACACACACATTACAACCACTGTCTTACCAGGTACCCATCACTCCTGGGTGGGGAGGAGCAATGAGGAATAAAGTGCCTTGCTCAAGGACACAACACCATGGCCATGCCGGGGCTTGAACTCACCATCCTGTGATCGTGAGTCCACTGCTCTAGCCACTGGCCCATGATGCCTCCATACTTATGTACTGGAAGTGATCAAGGTATCCAGTATCTACAGCACAGAGCAGTATCTAAAGACTGTATGATGTGAACGTTTGCACTTGTTATTTATTCCTGATCCTGCATTTTGAGGTAAATTTGACAACTCTAATCAAAACTTTGTATGAAACTTGTTATTTTCATTCTTAATTTATATGAAAGAGAGCAGTTTAAAGCTTCTTTGAGCAAAATATCATCAAAAGTTTAGAACATTCACTTATCATTTTTCTAACCTTTTTCTGTCTCATTTTAATATAACCATGCTTGCTTCCTCAGTGCAAGACATTGACTATTGCATAGCATTCAAGGTTTCCCCCCAAGAACTGATGTACCCATTGTGTGTACCTGTCCCCATGTACCTTTTTACACTATTTGATCCCCTCATTCCTAAAACATATGCACGCTAAAACAAGGTATTAATGACACTTGAAGGCATTAATGTTTATCATAAAATTTGATTGAAATATGCAAGTGTACTTAAAGCTAATTGAAATTGGCCATTGGCAAATTGCATTAAGATTCAAATAATATATTACTGCAAAAAGTTCCTCATAAAACATGGAGAAAAGTCCGTAGAGTAACTTTATAGAAATCTTATGGATTTAACCAGAAGCTACATAGCGATGGACTATACCTTAAGTCTCTCTGATAGAGGTTTTTCTTCATCCCAAAGTCTTTTGGCTTCATCACTGTCATCTGAACTACCAGATGGCCTTTGAACTCTGCCACCCATGGCAGACCTATCACATCATGGAAGGAACAGAATGAAATGCCTTTGATGTGAGTGATACATTTCGAGTGAATTCATTTTCAGTCAATCACAATTAAACCTGCATAGAAGTGAGCAAAAAGCTGTTTGCTTTTATATATCAGCTCCTGCTTTGAGCTCGAGCAAACGGTGCTGAAAAATCATCACATCAGTCGACTCAAAGTTTTGAAAGAAACGAAATACAAATAAATTTGTGTTTGCAACGTCAGTTATGCACTTGAAAATGTCCTCAAAATTTGAATTGCTTTCTTTCCATATCTTTAAAAGCATGCAGAATTTCACAAAAGTTGTTCTTCTTAGAGTTTTCAAATTAATGTTGAATAATCACCAAAGTCTTCATATCAGATTCAGAATTAGGTCAACTTGAAAGTTGAAAAATTACAAGAAAGTGTTAAATGTGGAAGGCTGTGTCACAGAAAAGTTATTGATCATACCTTCTACCACCTCCACCATGCATGGACATCACATGTTCTGATAGCATGGAATCCATTTCTTCATCTGGCTTGTCCAATAGTATGAAGACAAGATCAAAACGAGATAGCAAGGCACTGCCCATCCTGAAAGACAAACAGTTTTGTACATTTAATCACAGTAAAACAAACAGAGATTTGACTTACAGTTTGACTAAAATGCTTCATGCATAATAGTGTACAAAACATGAGGTTTGTTCAAGATTTCTTTTCATCAGCATTAACACCAATTTTGGGATTTGTCAAAAACTTACTCATATCTTTCAAGATTTCATAAAAGTTTTGAACTTCTTCCTTTTTAACTTATGTGAAAGTAATCACTCTGTCTTATCTTGTACTAAAAACTGTTTGCAAATGTATGTACACATAGTAATCACATCAGTGACATGATACCTGGTATGACCAGCTGTATGCTGATGTAAAATTATTGATACTATACTGACATCTCCTTCCAATTGTGTGTGATGAACTTACTTGAGATTTTCGGCCACAGTCTTAGCTTTGTTGTAGTGACCACCAACAGGATTGGCAGCTGCTAGGATGGAAGTTCTGGCTGGCAAACTGCACACTATGCCAGCTTTTGCTATACTTATACTTTGCTGCTCCTGTGAAAGGGATTTGCACCAAAAGGCAAGTCAAACATTTATCAACTTATACCGAGTTCAGAGCTGATGTTTTTATGTGATGACAAATTTCATATATTACAAGACTATGCACAGTTTTTTCTTATCAATTATTTATTATTCCCGAATAATTTTGTATGCATGTATGTTTTGTATACATGTACTATTATCCATGTAAATTGGTTTGAAGTCATTATGCAAACAACATGACCTCATGATATTTCAAATCTTGCCACCTTTTTTATCTTCAAAAGTATTTCAGCTCCTTAAATCTGGTGAAAGTCAATCGCAAAATATACTTTCTTTGGTTGACAGTTTTGCATAATACCTACCATGGCTTCCAATAAGGCTTGGTGTTGATTTCCCATTTTATCAAACTCATCAATGCAGCAACAACCTAATGACGACAAAATGATAATGAAAAAGTGACAAGTGCAGATACTACTCATAGACCAGAAAAGTCAAAGCATTCACTCTTGGAATTTTGCACAAAAGTTGCATGGAAGATTTACTGCAGACATATAACATTATCACATTCAGGAATAGGTAAAGGCTCATAAATGTTTACAGAAAGACAGATGATGGATTCCGACTGTTCTAAGTAGCTCAAATGCTTTCTATGTGCACATATAAAATAGGTTACAGAAGAGGTAAAGTTGCTTTATTTATCACAACAGCACACAAAACAATATTTCATGTTTGTTTAACTAGCTTCTACATGTACCTGCATGACATCATCGTGTATTTCAGTTGTAATTGTGACTCACCTTGATCACCAAGAACCAATGCACCAGCTTCCAATGCAAAGTCACCAGATGATCCATCCTTGGTCAGTGTAACTGTCAACCCTGATGTCGTGGTTGTATTGCCACAGACATATACACCTCTTGGTGCAATATTGGATACTGCCTGTAACATCTGATAAAGTTGTTGAGAAAACCATTTTTGAGCAAAGTTTCAATGCTTGATAGATTGAAAACAGTGCTTTTATTACTTTAATTTGCCATTTGAAAATTATATATCATATATTCATCTTTCAAGGAGAATCAATCAGAACATTGTAAATATATTTTCTGGAATATTGAATATCAAATGGTCAGATTGAAGTTTGTGGAGTGTAATCCTAACATAAAACTATATTCCATCTACAAGTCATAAGACTAAAAACCTTCACAGATGAAATGAAACACTGAACCCTACGTCAACTTCATTATATTCTCTGATCTTAAACGTTTGAGTTTTGTATGACCAGAAAGAAGGCAAAGTTTTAGAGTCCAAGCCAGAATGTTGAATTAATTGTAACTGTGATATTACTGAAAAGTAAACAAACTGTATATTAAAAAAATACTACAGATTCCTCACCTGACTTTTTCCCAGACCAGGGTCTCCAACAATAAGTATGTGAGGATCTCCTCTCACTGGTATTCGGTTCTGCATGGTGAAGAGAGTAACAGTTACACAGACTATCTGATCAGTAAAGAGGTATTATTTGCTGTTTATTGAGGAAAGTTTCTCTCATTTCTAAATTTGTGAAGGATGATAGAATGAAAGAACACACTTTACCTTGTCATTGACAAATTTATGAGTGCCACCAAACAGTCCGAGTACAAGGCCAGCTTTGACCATCTCATGACCATAGATCGCCGGACATACTGACCTAAAGGATTTGATGAAGATTGATAAAATGCTTTAATTCACCAATGTTGACCATTGATAAAATCATCAGTTTTCAGAATGTTCAAATACCATAAATTCAGTTCTGTGTATCCCAACTGGATGATTTGAATGATAACTCATAAATATGCAGATGTAAAACAATAACTGAGAATAAAACAAATGCAACTAAAGTGCAGCTATAGGTTTTCATGATGGTGGAAGTGTTTGCAAGGTAAGATGACAACATTTTACAATGATCTTGACAATATTTCCTTTCACGACTGTATCAATAAAATGCATCAAACCAATTTTGGTCAGCCAGGCTTGCAGGATAAATTATTGTCACTTTGCAAACACAGGTACTGTAAGTCTGACACCTACCCTACAATAAGTTTGAGCAAGTTCTTCTCTGCCTGAATAGCTTGTATAGCATAGAGCTCCTTGATAGTGAAATCAATGGCAAGGCCGGTACTCGATTCTCCCTTCTTATTGCCTTTGCTATTGTTCACTGCGTTGGCATTGATGTACAGTAGGAACATACACTTGTCTTTGTTCCGATTTCGGCCTGGGATGGATAAAATATTACGAAAATTAACCCTTTCACCTCCATGGTTTGGGCCAAACCCATTCATTGTTGGCGCTGCATTGTTGTAAATTGTGAATGTGGACCTGTTTACAGGGAATTAGTTTCATAGGTTTCATACAATGATCAAAATCAGAAAATAAACCCAAAGAGCACTAAAGTGGACAAATTACATCATTATGACCACTCTTTCAAGCAAATAGGGCAGACCTGATTCTCCTTACAGTGCATTCCTCATAGAGCAGAAACCAAACAAAATTATCATACTCAAACTGTACATGTTATATAAAAGTATTACCGGTAAATCAAAATGATGAATTACAATTTATATCCTTATCAATGAAAGAGAAGAATGATTGACAGCTGTGTGGGGCAAATTTTTGTAAATGGCAAGTAAATGTGACATACACGTGTGTTTCTGGTTGGATATAAATCAAAAGACATACCATGTATGATTAAAGAAAGCACATTTGTACGTGGTCATCAAAATTGAATTCAATAGAACTTGATCTGGCATTGTAATATTTGTTGTCTGCTTTGTGTTGTATACACTCACCATCATCACTGCTAGTCACCTTGACAACACCACTTATTGTGACCATGTCTCCAGGTATGCAACTATCAACTGTAAAAACAGATACAAAAAATAACAGACATTTGCAGATATCTGGAGATCAGTTTTCAACAATTAGCAGAGCATTATGTGAACATCTTGAAAAAGGTTCAAAGTACAATAAGACAGAGAAGAGTATCAAGCCTTTCACTTTAGCATAACAGCAAACAAACAAATCTGCATAACAAAAGGTTTCTGGAACAACAAAAGTGTCAATATAGGGCAATAATTTACATCACAGCAAGACACACATTCAATCGGCATACCTATCGTAAACTCTAATACTGACCTAAATCTTGAGTGAGTTCACATTCCACTGTTCTTGGTATTCGCCCAGCCTCTCTCTGGTCATCATTGATGATTTCCTGTACTTTGATGGTCTGCCAGTCTATGGTCTCTGTCAGTGGAGAACTTTTCAGTGGTATGAATGATCTACCCCGACACTCCCCTCCTGGACACTGTTGAATAAAGACGATGAGTATTTAAAAGGTCTAAAGTATGGTTCACACAATGTTATGCTTGGTCTATGTCCATAAATGTGAGGTAAATTCAAATATCTGTACAGTCTTGTAAACATAAAATTTTTCTCTCACCAATTTACATGTGGTGTTATCAATATCACTGATACACCATAAATATCTTTTGAAAATGTGAATGTGTCTTTGTCGATAACAATTTATCATTATGACCAAAAGATTTATGTACAAAACTGTTGAAACTATATAAATACAGGTAAGACAAAGATTACATATTGATTTGCTGGTATAATAATTATTCAACTTTAACTTACTTTTGTTGGAAGAACGTACTTTCCCTCTGGTAAGGTAAGTGACTATATGAAAGGGTTAAAGAAACATTAAAGCCACTTTAATAGTTGTATTTATATGTGACATATTGTTTGGAGTTCCAGATCCTCTGATATTTTCATTGTCGCATTTACACCACATCAATAAACAATTCTAGAAACTTTACCTGTAAATTGATGCTTCTTATTTATTCTGTACGGAGAATTATTTAACCAGATGGAGACTCATACTGTATTTTCTTAATACTTGTTGATTATATCTACTTCTAGTAAGATAACAGTATTTGTCAGAAAACTTTGAATATGAGCAACTCACATATGTATGCAATCTATGAGTGACACACATCCGATGGGCAATCTTACCTGAATCTCACCACATGTATTGCACTGGAAGGCTATCTTTGTACACATAGGTTTGATGTTACTCGCTCTAACCACTGTACCTTTTATGGTTACAAACTTTCCTGGGGTATAAAATTGTGTTAAAAACGGTTAAGTCTTGTTTCTAAACTTGTTACCGGTGAAATCAAGGCAACTGCAAACAATAGAAATAAATCGCTACACCAATTCTTGATTGGACATGCTTTGAGGTTTGAACTCATGAGCAAAGCAACCTTTTATGGAGGTGCCTTGATGTACTGATGAGCCCTTTTGTAACTTCACAATCATATTATAAGAAGTAACCTTTGCTGCATGTCTTCATAGAAATGACTGACTTACCATAATAGTTAGCTTTGAGATTCTTCAATGGTGTTACTGGCTCATAGTTCAGTAATCTGATCATACAAAAAAACTGAATTGATGATGATGCACATTTACATACAAAATAGAAAATAGAGCCAAAATTATTTTACTTTTTATTTCAGTGACTGCAAAAAAGTGTACCTTTCAGAGAGAGAGAGAATTACTATAAACAGTTGACAATATATACCGGTAATGATCAGAAAGGGACACCAACTTTGCTTCTAGACATCATTGTGATTCTATTGTATTTAACGCATCAACATCATTAGCTAATTAGTGCAATTTCTAGCAACTGAAAAATAGTGTCACATCATTACATTGGACATGGCAAATACCACAAAAATATAAACAAACCCAATCTATCATGATAAGCATTAATCTTGAGAAAATAATAAGTGGTTTGTACCTTGCATGGATATAGGGTACACTGACCAACAGAGGAGGAACTTCTACCTTCTGACCATCTTGACTTTGACTTTGCTGTTGTAATTCTAATGCTTGACGTTCCAAGTCATGGGTCAGAACCTTGACCAAAGTGAATGAACATAATTGTGAGTACAGGAGAATTTCTGTAAGATCACTGTTTTTATGTCAACTGGGTACCAAGTGTAAAAGCGTATTGCACATTATGATTGTATGTTGCTATAAAACCATGGTGCAAGCATCTGTACTCTGTTTTATGTAAATGAATGCAAGCTTTTGATTGCAATAATACAGGTATTTCCATTTCAAACTTCCAAATTTGCAAGTGCAAATTTAGGCAATGTCCATTTTTCACAAACATGTTAGGAGTGTTGTACTTCATGTAAGAACGGATACAAAAGCAACCTTTGCAATATTCAACAAATGGACAAGGTTGTCATTATATTTCAAGATAGTACACTCTTGTACTGGTAGATATCTTCAGCAAAATCAAATCAACCTTTACAGATCTCCTGCAAAGAGACTTATGCAGTGAAGCAGTCACAAACATATGAGTAGATACAGCAATAACCGCACACACCTGATGAGCAGCAAGTCCTAAACACTGTAGAATTTTGGTAGGCATTTCCTTGATATCTGTTGACAGTGTTGGAATAGCTTCACGTATTTCATCATTTTGTATCAAATCCTTGTAATCAACATGGATGCTTCCTTTTCTTTCTATTTCATCCTGCAGAAAAGGAATAAAATTAGAACAATTGTGATATTTGGAGACAGACTGTGTTAATAAATAGATGTTATCAGTATTACAAATGCGGTAATATGTTCGACAGAAAATGAAATTGGACCATTTTTTATAATAAGTAATTATGTATGTTACATGTTGATCTAGTGGTCTCACTACATTTACTTGCCTGATGGAGTCAATCTTTTACAATGCACAAAGACATTTTTTGACTAGATTAAATACACAATACATTCATTTGCGATCACATTGCAAATATTATATTTCCAAGTTTCCATAAGGTTCAGAAAACACATACAACTTTTTCTTTCATGTTCTCCAAACTTTTGAGAAATGGTCTGATTGAAAATACTGATTTGGATCCCTACATTTGTGTCTCAGAGAAATAAATGAAAACTGTTTTCCTTACCTTGTTTAGAGTCTGCAGTTGGCCTGTAAAATACTTCTCAAAAGCATGAATTTTAGTAACAGAAGGTGAGCCATCTGAATAACCTAGGTTGTGAAAAAAATATTTGCACATCGTTATAGTTGCTCTTACATTTTCACCAGTAGTTTACTTAGGCTTAAAAACTATCTACTGTTGATTGACTAATCAGAGTGTTCAATTCAGGGTGTTTTATTTACTCGTAAAGCCTTGGTCACCAAATTCCAGAAACGAATGACAGCACCATAGTAAAGTACTGTCCAATCAAAAGTGAACATGTCATATTCTGTAGACATCTGGTACGTTTTAATATTCAACTTTGGTAACACAGCGGAAACCAGCTGCAACACAAAATCTGCTGTGCCCTAGGGCATTTATATAATGTGCCCTAGGGCATTTATAGGATGTTCCATTACATTGGACGGCTATTTCACAAATAAAAGTTTTATTCATATCCTAAACATGTTACATTGACAAAGGGGACGGTTGACATAAACACATTGAAAACGAAAATATATCAGTTAGGGGCGATAGTTTTTAAGTCGGATAAAACCCTCGTACTCGGGCTCTTCTGGTATATAAAGTCAAACCCTACGATAAAATGTCTCGGCCTGCGGCCTCGACATTTTATCGGTCTTTCTCGGGCTTTATCCTGTACAAAAAAGCATACATTATGAGAAAATGTTTTGTTAGCATTATAAATCCATAGTTTTTCTGAAAGTAATGGAAAAAGTAAAGTGAAAGTTCTGTATTAAAGCTGATGACAGTGTAACAGAGAGTCAAAATAATTCAGATAACAATTGAAAAGTAATCCAAGGCTAAAACAAGCACTATCTTTACAAAATCTAAGTTACTGTTTAAGGAGATAAAGCTTTTGTCTGAAGACACTGAGTTATGCCAAAATTTGGTGATGTGTAACCAGTTCATCAAAAATACAGGTGGTGTTATTGACTAGGCTGCCAGTTATATAGGTATTTATCAATGACATATTCAAGAGATGACAAGATTCACGTAAAAAAGTAAAAATTATGCAAACCTTCATCAGTCATGTACATTCTCCATCCTTTATATGGTGAAGGATTGTAGTTATCAAGAGTTGCCTGTACCTGCCTAGGCACCAAAACCCCTGACTGTGAGCCTCTTCCTGAAAAAAACAGGACATATTCTTGCCATTTGTTCAATCAACAATTTTTTCAATGCAGACATTGGATAATCTAGTGCATCTACATGAGTATACAGTATAGGTACAGTATATATATATATATATATATATATATATATATATATATATATATATATATATATATATATATATATATATATATATATATATATATATATATATATACCAGAATTTCCCGTGTGAACGACAATGGGGCCCCAGAACTTGTCAGTGACTCGTGTGCGCTGCAAACATTTTGCAAATCCAGAAATTTTTTTGAAAAAAGTGTCTAAACTTGGCCCACAAGTGCTCCATTTTATTATGTGATTGATTATGATCTTTGTACAAATCACAATTTTCATTTTAGCTGTGAAGTTACTATGTTTACGATATTTTTCATATTCACGGGCATATAAAGAAACCATTACTGTGTATTTGTGGGCAGTCATGTGGTTCAGCTCAACCAATTAAAATGTGATGGACAGGGCATGGTAATATAATATATCATACCAGTATATTGATGGTGCAAATACAGAGATCTTATTGGTCGAGACGCGAAAAGAACCGTGGTATATTGGCGATATACCACAGCTGGCATACTCACGAGCTCTCAGCTTGAGCAAAAATCCGTTTATGACATTTAAGCAAGAATTTCAATATACTGTTTCAATATACTCGACTTTGACCAGTTCACTTCAGATATGCACCCGCTATCGCTCGTGCATATATGTCGAGAACTGGTCAAAATCTCGTAGTTTACCATCGCTGGGTGTGCTTTAGCTTAATCATATACAAAGCTTTTGATTTTTCATCATTTTCTTGCCCTCACCTAGTCCTGATGTATTCATATCCCTGCCACCTCCACGGTTTCTGTAGCTACTGAAATAATTTCCTCTACCATTACCACGTCCTCTCCACCACCCACCACCACGTCCTCTGTAGTTGCCTCCCCGTCCACCACCTCCTCTCCCTCCTCTCCAACCTCCTCTTGCTCTGCCGCTGTTTGACCCTGAACTCATTCTGTTGGGGGAAAACAAATGTCAGTTGTCATTGCCCAAGTTAATCATATATTGGTTTCAAACGGGACAAAAGCATAGAGGGACTGTGGTTGAGATGTCTGTTCACGAAATTTATCTTCTCAACACTGTTCCACTGCTCACAACACAAGCGAATGGCGGCAAAAATGATGCAGTCCTCAATCAACTCCAAGCCAAGTTGTGACGGCGCCCTACCAGGTGTAACACTTTTTTAAGTGGTGTGATGATGATGGCCCTATGTGTGTGTGACTTTAATGATTCAGCAATGTACCAGCGCCCCTCTGTTCTAAATCCGAATCAGGAGAATAAAAAACGAATGGCGAATCGAAAAAATACATTCACTGGAAAAGTTAGAGACGTGCGGAGCCAAACTACAACAAGTTACAATTGCAAAGAATTACGTCAAAAAATCCAAAAATAATTGTTTGCTAAGACAAAGATTAAGGAAAAACACAGAGAGAAAAGAAAACATGTTGAAGCAAACTCCTACTTGACTTATCCTCGACAACCATCTGTATTTTTGACATGGGATTAAACAGCGAGGTGGACAGTTCGTCGTTCGTCTGCAGTTCAAGTGTCGCGCTCTTTCCTACTTCCGGGTTACAGTTCAGGGTCAAAGGTTAAGAAGTCGGAAGCAGCAGGGAAAATGGTGGGTGTTTCTCTCTCTTTCTCTCTCTCTCTCTGTTGACATACGCAAATGTGACAAATCTTGGAAATCAGACCACATTTGATCAAACAGAGTCATGAGAATTGCAGAAATCGAACATCTGCTCGGCCATGATTTAAATATTTTCACTATTACATGTGTTTCTTCTGTTTGGGTTGCAAGCATGGAAGGGAAGAACTTTGGTTCAATGATAAGCTTTGGTACTGAAATCCTGACTGTGACTTACTGTGTACAGCAGTCTTTTGCTATAGATTGTATGCCAATTGCCTAATCTTAGGAATGCCATGTAGCTCTGCTCACAGAAGTTAACTTTATGGCGACTTCACTAACACCCATTGACCAATATTGCATGTTGACAGTTGTATTTCAATCTGTGAATTTGAATCAGATGGACAGTGAGTTCCCGTAGTGAAATGGGTCAACCCTATTGTGTTCTCTTGAGAATCGCTGTGTATTTACAGTTCATGAAATGAGTACTTTTACCACTTCAATCACCACTTCGTCCCACAATTACTCATAATCAATTACTATATCAATTACTAATTACTAGAATCTACAAATCTCAAAGTTTTTTTGAGAAACGTTTGAGGAGAGGGTCAAACATATACTCCTTTTACCAGCCTACCTTTAGAAAATATGAATCCATTTTAACATGTATCCAAGCATCAGCAGGGTGAATAATGATGCAGTTACACAACACAGAAGCAACAAAAGTACTTTTACAACTATCCCCTCATGTGGTTCAAAAAATATATTTGCCTCGATAGAATATCTGTTGTCCTTATTTATCCTGTTTTGGGGGCAAATTAGACCACTTCTCCCAATCTTCACACTGTCACAAGGTGAATGAATAACCCTCGCAAGGGTTTGATATCGTACATTTCCCTTTTCTATTGTACCCGTTCTTCAGTCTCAACAAGTGCAAATTTGTGAAGTGGATGAAGATTTGAAGGCCAGGTTGAAGAAGTTTCGTTTTCGCAAAGAAAAGAATAATGCAGCAATTCTCAGTGAGTATGACAGCATATATCAACTAAAGACAGATACTAGGTCATACACAAATAGCATTGGTCATGACTGACTTCTCTGTGCTCCAATATTGACAAACAATTTCTGGAATCACCAGCATTGTTTTCTCCAACCCTTAAGGCCTATTCTTGAAATAACCACAGTTGCTGGTCAAACATTTTGAAAATCTGATGGAATGATTCCAGCAAGCTTCCAGTGAAGTTAGTTGTTTGATTGTTTACTGATATTGCCAAAAATATGTGACATATATTTGCTATTCTAATTCTAACTACACTTTTGTTATTGTTTGATGGCGCATATTAATCAAATGAGCCATAGCCGCCTTCTGCCATTGAGTGTTTTAGGAAATCCTCAATTAACCACATTGTGCAGTGTAGTTGTGGTTGTCTTGTAAACCAAAAATTATACCAAACATTTCTTTTGTTGTATACACAGTGAAAATTGACAGAGACTCATTAATGGTGAAATTCGAAGAAGAATTTGAGGTAAGAAGCCAGAATCCCTTTGTCATTTGTGTTTCTCACACTGCCCTCCATCCATCTTCCTCACTTCCACAGTCATTATGTCACTGTGTATATATCTTGTACTGTGAAAATTTTGCCATAACTCATGTTGACCTGTCCAATATCTAACAGTCAGATTACCTCTGTCATAAAGGTAGCATGGGCTTCTAAAATTGAGAGACATACACTTTTGCTTGAACTATTCTCAAGGAAACTTTGAACCATTCTCTTTCAAAATCAAGATTAAAAATCATGGGTCACCTTACAAATTTTTGTACTATGGAGACAAACCTTAAATTCATTGACATTTGAATTCAAAATCCCTGTGTTAACTCTGTTGGGAAAAATTAATAATTTTTTAGTTTCATGAAAAGAAGACAGAGACAATGAAAACTTTTATATACTCCATGCCCTTCAAACCGAACCCACATCAGAAAAGTATCATAAAATTTTAGAGTTTGAATATCTGTCCCAAAGATACATTTTCCCTCATGTAATGGCTGAATAATGTTCATAATTGTCACTATCTTACATAGCTCTCAATCTCTTGGTCAGTTTTAAAACTGCCTGATAATCATTGGCACAACAGTGAACGGTTTTAGAATATTTGCAACTAAAAGTTTTCTTCCTTGTTCATTACACTACCTATATATTATTACAGAAACCACAAAAAGGTACCAGGCAGCCATATGACAAAATGATCACGAGGACAGCGACTGATATAGTAATATTGCCAATGACAGACTTCAACTCAAAATTCATGTATGTATGCAAAATGTCAAGGTTTTTGAATAAGGGCCACATTTAATCAACTTCCAAATGAAACCTGTTCTAGCGAAGGCAAAGGGTAGTTACATGTAATCTGATCAGCAGACCAAATACCATGAGAAATTCAAGATCACCACCTTGGTTGCTCACAGTACAGTTTTGTTCCCTCCAGGATTGTAGCTTAGAAGAGCTGCAGGAGGAGCTACCAGCAGCTCAGCCCAGATATCTACTCTACAGTTATTGTCTAACCCATGATGATGGCAGAATTTCATATCCATTGGTATTCATATTCATCACTCCGCTAGGTATGCATACAATTTCATATTGGAGTTTTAATCTGAACATGTGCCACATTTTCAACCATGTGCTTTATATATGTTCATATGAGAGTCATTATTTCCGCTTGGTATGTTTGAACCCTTTTTCAACAATGGGTTTGGGTGAAACCATGGTGGTAAAAACATTTGTGCATTTCTATGCTCTGATAAGTATTTTATTTGTAAATTGCCAAGAAAGGATAAGGTTGTTGTATACACTCCATAATGATGGTAATTCAATTAAATTACCTCAAATGACTTCTCAAAAGATGTCTTAAGATTCTTGTAGTCAAAACATTTTTGGAAATCGTTTTAATTTTATTGCAGCTATGTGTAAATGCTATACTAAGTCAAAGACAGTAGATCCTATTGTTAGATCTAATTGCTTGTGATCTTCATGAAACTTTGGACACATATGTGGTAAACATTAAAAAGGAGTTGGCATTTCAATTGTTCACTTCACGTCTGATTTCAGGTTGCAAACCAGATCTTCAAATGATGTATGCAGGAAGTAAGCTGCATGTTGTCCAGGAAACTGGCCTAACCAAGGTGAGAATGTGTTTGTGTACAGTACATGTTTTTTAACACTTTGACATTGAGTGGTGACAGTTATTAACGGGTAGATAAGTGTGTTGCATAATTTTAGACATGGTCCCTCCGTTAAGGAGGGACTCGGTTTTGGCCAAGAGTAATGCCATGAAGTGATTTGCTGGTGCAGTTTACACTTGCTTTCAAGTTCTAGAATTTGCAGTAGCAGCTTTAACATTTTGAGTGCCAAAGTTCATTTTTTTTACCTTTATAAAATATACCACAGTCTATTTTGTTCAGATTTTTGTCAAAATTTTGATGAAAAAAGTGTAGCCAATGAAATGTGATGTCCATTTGGTCAAAAATTATCAAAAAAACTACAGCAAATTTCATGAAAATTAGTAAAGTGTTGCACTAAAATTTTGGCAGGAAAATTTAAAGCACTCAAAGGGTAACCAAGGGCATAGATGGCAGCTTTGAGATCCATATATTCAACTTGATGGATATATCGATCATCATACAACTGCTGTTCATATTAGTTTCTGCAGAGATGTGACTGAAATCTGAATGAAAATGTGTTTTAAAGATTCTTGAACTTTCATAGACAAATGCACAATTTTCAGAAAATGCTTGCAAAACAAGATCAGTCTCAAATATCAACACCAAAGATCAAGTACTTAAAGCTCCATAAGCTGTATCTTTTGGCTATTTTTTCAGAACTTTTGTTTTGTGATTTCCCTACACTTTCTGCATTGAATCCCTACGCTGTGATTTAATGCCAAGTATTTAGCATATCCACACAACCTATATGAGTATAATCTCCATTGTTATTGTTGAAAATTGTATTCAAGTCCGGACTAGAATTCATTTGTAAACAATAAACGATGATCAATACACACATACAAGCTGTGTTGACAAAAAGCATACTTGAAATTTAAGCATGACAAACGGATTAGAGTCAGACACGGTAGTTGATATACAGAAGCAGAATACTGAAAAAATTGCCACAAGTTACAGCTTATGTCCTTTGAATTCAGCTTATATTCTACAAAGTGATGACTTACAGGAACATTAGCTGAAATGTTTCATAATCGGTGTGTTTTACATACAGTTGCATTTTATAGTCATTGTCTGATCAGCAATATTGAAATTACATCATTCGTTCTCTTTGCAGGTTTGTTTTGCAATCATTTATATTTTAGAATTCTTTTATCATTTCAGGTGTTTGAAATTCGCCAGGCAGAGGAAATGACAGAAGAGTGGCTGAAACAAAAGCTTAGTTTCTTTCGTTAAGTCAAATGATACACTTTTCTTGTCTTTATTTACGCATAGCCTTGCACTGATGATACAAAAGCTGATGCGCAGATTGTAACTTGAATTTCCCCATTCTTTACTTACCAAACACTAACAGAGTCAAGGAAAAACCCTCTGATAGCAGAATACAACCATACAAAAGGTACGCAGAAAACTGAAATATTTGCAGTATTTGTTTCATAGCACCGAACATTATGTAGACAAGTTTTTTAACCAAACTATACTGGAGGTAGTTGGAGCAAAAATGCAGGAGTATTTTAAAGAGTGACAAAGTTAGGCAAGTCGGGAAATGTCAATTTAATGGAAAGGTATGGGGTATGTGAATATGTGCAGATATGTTAGTATCACTGTTTTGCAGCAGCTAATGTATATGTTATTATCATTTATCAAAAGGAATATGAACTAGTCAATATTTATCGGATACCTGTCCTGCATTCTCTTAATTCACTCACTTTGATAAAATTGTATAATGTCAATTTTGTGTACCATCCACTGTATTTGTTTACTGCCAACTCAACATCAAGACGAAAGTAGCAAGTCTTTGTGGACACCCAGTTACTTAATTTTAAAATCAATTTCCATAGCCTGACATTCAGGTATGTTCATTTTGGTTTCCAGTTAATATACCATGTGATTTGAGAACAACTACTGAGCATGTGTTAGGCAGTGGGTGTGTCTTCCAAGTTGCAACAGTGGACTGCTAGTTTTTCATTTTTTTCAAAGTGTTGCAAAAGTTGTGTCAACAGAATGACATTCATTTACATCTTATACTTCAGTGCTGGATGCTTAAAGGCCTCCTGGTGAACGAAAATGAAAGAAAATATATTGCCCGAGCTGAATCCAGACCATTTGTTTTGTTTTCTCCATATACATACATGGTCCATCTCATTTGTCATGTCTGAGATAAGGCACCACCTTGATATATAAATGTACTCTGTGATGTCACAAAATACCATGCAAATTACATGGCTGTACAGCAAACTCCAGTGTAATCCATCCAAGAGGTAGTGCACAAATGTAGCAAATTTTGACATTTGTCCTATTTTTGTATGCTGATCCAAATACAAGCCTACTGGTACATGAATTAGGCTGTATAGGCTTCAGTATAGAATGTTCATCCACACTTACTTTTTGAAAAGGCAGTCTGCAGAAGGCATTGTTACAAGTTTGGATACTTTTCACAATTACCACACAGAAATATGTACCATATGACTTACATCTCATGAACTTGTTAATTGATTATACATGTCCTTTGTATGTGAGAGACCAACATAGCATGTGATGACAGTACCATGACCTCCAACAGCCTAACTGAATTCAACGCCAAGTTTATACAAAATTTCTTTAATGCGGTTCAGTTTATAGCAATTCTCTTGGCAAATTAATGCTAGGGAAAGTAGAAGCTATAAATTGCATCCTGCAAGGTGATAACACAGCCTCTTTGGCAAGGAAAAAAAATGACAGCCTTTGGCAAGGAAAAAAAGATGACAGCATGTGAAATTGTGTGTTACTTGCATGAGATGGCTTCAGATTTGTCTTCATAGCTAACATGGAGAACATCAAGTAATGGCAATGAAACAATGATGAACAGTATGCAGAA
This sequence comes from Ptychodera flava, assembly GCA_001465055.1. NCBI lineage: Eukaryota > Metazoa > Hemichordata > Enteropneusta > Ptychoderidae > Ptychodera > Ptychodera flava. The sequence continues at coordinate 184,763 of LD343775.1, forward strand.
TCTATTGGCAGTTTAAGACTATAACTAAACTAACTTCCTTTAGGTCTACTAGTGCCTGTACTTGTAGAGATTTGTCCTTTAGTGTCACACTTGTCAGCAGTTAATTTCAACCGAGTATTGAGGGACATTTGGTCAGACGGTGTCTGAAACTGGTGGGGGTTTTGACTGAGTATTTGGGTTGTTTCAGTGACTTATGGTGAAATCATGGTACTTTCGCATCCCAACTTGACATTCATGAAATCAGCGTGACATTTATTGTATACCAACATGCCATGGATATACAAGATGGCTTATAATGTTTTATACGCATAAGAAAGTGGTCATGTGCCAATAAATTTCTTTACTGTAGTGCTGTTTCTTGTCTTTGAACTTGAATAAGATTTTACAGCAAAGTGCAATACCATGTTATTGTTTATTGTAATCATTTATGTTGATCTCTTATCGTTATTACAAGACTCTGTGTTTTACTTATGAAGTCTACCAACTACTCATAATTGATTTACTCACAGGAATGTATGATAATGTAGTGACTCATAAAACTTAAAGGTATACTGTCACCTGTTCCAATCTTGCCACCGTTACCATGGAAAGAAAAAATCTAACCAATCACAGATTTAAGCAGGTGGCCGCTGTTTAAAAATAGCGCCCTCACATGGGCATTTTGAATACCAAGGAACGCCCCTTTTACCATATATGGGCATATTTAGATTACAGGCGACTGTATACCTTTAAAACTGTCTAAATGTGATTTCTCATCTGACATAGCTCAATTGACATGATGCCAATGACCTTGGTAAAGCAGCAAGGTTGGTTTCACGGAATCTCTAAATACCAAAGACTTCAAGGTCAACATAGTCATGTGAGTTGCAAAAAATGAAATCTTTGCTGTATTTTTTAACAATTTTTATAAACAAGCGTAATCTTGAATGAGGAAATGGAAACTCAGATTTTCTTTTTTGTTTTGCTTTGTGAAAGTCGCTACTAGTGTTTTTCATTGCATTGTACAATTCAACTCAAGAAATAAAATACCCTTTCAGAGATACCACAGATCCAGCAACTTGTTTTGACTGTTTTCATCACAGAAGAATATTTACACTCACTGAATGTTTTTTGCTGGTTGAGATCTCGATCTTTATTCTTTGTTATTCTGCTTCAGAAGCCGGTTTTATGAAATCAGGCTCTTCAGAACATACAGATTATGAACACTTCCAACAAACAAACATAACGTATGGCTTCTTCTGTCCAGACAAGATGTGTCATATTCGAAATAACCTGGTTTACAAACAAACTTGTTATGGAAGAAACCTGTGTGAAAATATTATGTCCCACAAGGACTCTGCTTGTACGAACAATGTTCTTAGATGCTTAATCAAAGTGAATAACTGAAGTATTGTTCTGGTATTTTAATCTTATCGGTATGATATGGCAAAGTTTTAAGAACTGTCACATTTGAAACAATGACATATCACCATCTTCACCATTGACTTTTTTCCTCAAGTTTATTTCTTATAAAAAACATCTATAAAACAACAAACTTACTAAGGATACAAGCAGTGGTACATCTTCAAGTGTACATTTCAAAGCTGGCCATTTTTGATTTTCTACAGAACATTTCAAAATGAAACTTGAGGGCAGTAGACAATTTTGCTATCAAAAAAGCAATCTTCCCTACAAAGACAGAATCTCATCATAACCTGCTGATTCAAAGCAAACTCTGCTATCTGTCCAAGAGCAAGCATTTTTGTGAATTGTGGGCTGTGGGTATGTTTTGTACATTCTTTTTTAATGGACAAGAAATAGTTCAGCAGTGTTCAGCTTTTTGCATGCACATGCAGTTTTGAGATTACTGACATTCCAATTTATAGTTTGGAGGAATTTGTTCCAGTCAAGGTGACTTTACGTGTTCAGTCCCTATTTAAATACATCCACAATCATCATTAACAACAATGGGTTAAGGCCAAACCATGGTAGTGAGAGGGTGCACTGTGTAAACACGTGGGACCCAATTTCTGTCATGGCCTTAAACAGCATGCACTGCAATCACATGCTGAAACTGTATACACACATCCTACTTGTGTGCTTGGTAACACTTGGTTCTGACACACAAATGATACATTACTTCAAAACCTGCCTATCAGTCTAATGACTTTAATAAGTCTTCATCTTACATCAAAATGATGACAAATTCATTTAATAATGATGCATTAGAAAACATACTCTTGCAACTGACCCATGTCATACACAAACACATTAATTTATTAACGTTTTAGAAAATGTTCAATGTGTAACACTTCTCACACATCATTGATCTACAGATGAATTACACTACTCCACACAGAAAATGCTTATATTGTGCCTGAATTATTGACTGAATCCATTGTAGCATAACAATGTCTCTCACTCTGGTGATATTGATAAAATCTACCACAAAATAGTAGTACTACACGATGACATGAATTTTCCAGTCTCATTAAAAATGGGAAAAAACAAGCTCTACGTTGTCCTATTATTTTCATAGGTACAAAATAAAATACCTGGTGATCAGTATGTAACCCTGATAAGTGCATAAAACTCTACTGGCAAGAAGAAAAACACAAGCAAAATTACACACAACCTTCCAGAACTTGGTTTATGTAGCACAGTTTACCATAACAGTAAGGCTTGTGTCCTGTGGTCGATCAATGCTTAACTGGCCAGATTGCAAGCATATTTATTGATTCAAAAAAAATCCTGACACTTTCCAGTGTTGAGAAATTCAACGTACTCTAAAATCAAATTTTAATGTAATTTCTCCTACAGGATTGGCTTTTGTTTTATCAATTGGATGATTTGTAAGCATTCTACTGACCTTCATTTACATTTGGTTTTTTTAATATCGAACACAGATCTCTTGAATACACGTTTCATTGGACAGGGTCAGAAAAATGTTGATGCTAAAATTGATACCCATACAGATTTCCCTTAATTTTATCTTGACTCCAAGTATGGTATAACAAAGGTGACAATGTAGGGCAGTGTGGTGCACTTTAATACCAAGTTAGATGCAATGAGGATCTTGTTACAGAAAACAGATTGATATTTCTTTTGTGTAGAATATTGTTATGGCAACAATTCATTCTTTGTAAAGCCATGAATGAATATAAAGGTACAATCTCTGCTTTTCATATGACCCTGACTAAGAACAATGCATGGACTTGAAAATTTTACTAAAAATCCCTTTTCGTTAACTTAAAACTTGTTCAGTTCTTATTTCAGCACCAGCATGGTAATAAAAACTTTGAAAGACTCCGCTGCAGGACGTTATGCTTAAATTCGGCTTCTAACACCTTACATTTCATTTGGTGATAGCTTGTGTCTGTAAAATAAATATCAGTAAGACCCATCCTTTGACAAGACATAGTGCAAACTGCATTATACTTCAACTTTGGCCATAATTCCAGTTTAAAATATCCAGTATGAAATTCGGTCTTGGTTCCCTGGAACAACTAAACTGCACATTGTATAAATTTGCTGACTTGAAAATCAGACTTTAAATGTCAGGGTTTACTTTTAACATTCTAAAGCCACAAATGTATTCATATTTGTCACAGATCATGTTTTACATAAAGAAAGTATCGTGAAATGGATGATTTGACTTTTAAATTCAAAAGATTTTAAGTGTCAAAGAATTGATACCAGAGTTACACATCTCTGTTTTACTTTTTTGCATGAAATTTGCCTCACTGATTTCTTATGCTATTCAAAGTTTTATTTCTATAGGTATTATTAATAAAATCATTGCCTCTTTTTTTAAATACATATATTTGCAAAAAACACAAACTACGTTTGAATTACAAGATGCACAATGATTATCCAATGTCTACACAAAGTACTACGGACATGATACAATCAAGTGTACCATGATTCTAAAACTTATCAAAAAGTACTCTTGAACTTTAAGTTCGCAAAATCGGGAAAGTGAATAACTACGCTTGCTAACGAAAAATCTTTTGCTATTTTCTCAAATAGGATTCAATGGTCTGGTAAGTCTTTGCTGCTTGTTGGAAAGTTGCAATTAGAAAAGTACAAAAATTTGATTGCTTTGACGATATGATGACAAGTATGATCCAAGGAAACAGAAACCCTTTTAGACCCATCTCCTCAGAAACCCTTTTTGACCCATTTCCTCAGAACCCCTTTTCAACCCCCTTCCTAATACATTCTTCTGCACAAAACTTGAAAGTAATGGGGTTTGTGCCCATGCCATGATGGTCAGCTGATGATGACAGTACCTACTCTCTGATATTACATGAACAATGTCAAAATATATTTCTACTTCTGCCCAACAGTGTGCCATGTGTAATTCTGATTGTCGGTGCCAACTCTTTAACACAGCAGAGGTACAATAAATAGAGACATAGTTATTTCTTGGGTTTGTCTACTTGGACAGAAGGGTTCAAATCAGCCTCATTGAATCTTTCTGTAGCTCACAAGGGACTATGTGACAAAATATGTGGCACTTTGCGTAAAGCACAACCACGATCAAACACAGGCCATTGTTAACATTTGAAAATTTGATGCAATTTTACACGGGCCGGCAAGCAGCAAAGACCTACTGATACAGGAACAAGGTATTATTGAATTCATTTACTGATTTTGTTCAAATCTCACATTTTGAAAGAGGATGCACTCAAATAATTTATTCCATCAAGGTACACGTGTTCATCATGCATCTGATGTCATCTTCTCTGCTTGACCTCTCTCCTTATGAAGAACTTGACACCAGTACATAAATCATACTGCAAAAGGAAAATGAAACTGACAATAGTTAACACCGGCATGTATTGTTAAATTTGTGTTCTGTCCCAAGTTGAATTTTGGTCGTGAATCTTCAGAAGTGATAGGGTTTATGAGAAGGGGGTTATAGTGTGAAGTCATAGTGATTAGCATAAATAATCAAATTCAGATCACCAGAAATTAATGTAACATCATATTGGCTTTTTCTATGCTATGATATTCAAGGATGTACAGAGTTCTGAACTTGACAGTGGCAGTTCCAGATTAGTGACTGTAGTGGATCCAATGAAGAAGAAGGGCTTAGTCCCTTCTAAAAATCTGGGATACATAAGGTCAGAGTGGAACATTGATATACACAGTATGATATACACATAGTTTGAAAATGAATGATTGATTATGTTCTTGACATTGCGAATATATTGGAAATTAAAAATGACATGGACAGATTGTTTATATTTCTGACGCAAATGATACATTAATACATCATTGTTCTGTGAATAATAGATCAATGGTGAAGGATCTTGCTACTGCTAGCCAAGATCTCATCATATTGATCTGAGTTTGAAAGTAAAGTCTGGGTGTAGAAGGTTTGAAAGGAAAACTGTTAATTTTCATATCAATGTTTTGATAAATTGAAATATTGGGATAAATATACTGGTATCACACCTGGCACTAGAACAAGCTACTTTTTTGCTTTGAAACACTATTCAACACTTGCAGTTTCACAACAGAGACAACGTCAAGAACTGAACACACATAATACCAATGAAGTTGCACAGTTTAAGTCATTTGTATCATGACGCACCGTAGTACCGTATCTGTCTTACCTGTAGAGGTAGTAGAAGAAAGAGATGAGATAGAAACCAAGCTTGACCCAACCTTCTCTCATACATCTGGACAAGATGTCAGCATTCATGATGGTTGTTGGGTCGTACAGTCCTGGCCCAGTCATGACTGGCCGGTTTGAATACCTACAGAGAAAGTGGTATGTTTCAACCTTGACATTAGTACAGGATATGTGATATTTTGCATATCGTAGGTAATGTGTACATATCGATTGTATTAAAGGTGATAATTTTGGAGTAACTTGCATATTACATTTTAACTCTTGCTGGATAAAATTCACAATTCAAACAGAATATTACTACAGCTACTTTCACCCTTTAAGTCACCACCATGGTTTGGCCAAAACATGTTGTTACCAATGATGATTTTGGGCCAGTTTACAGGGCATTGGGGTGAACAGGCTAGATAAAGTAACACAGACACGATAACCTATTGACACTAGAAAGACATTTACTGCGCTGTAATCTGCAGCAACCTCATTAACTTTGAGGACAAAAAATTAATTTCTTTGATACATTAATACATCATTGTAAATCAATGAGACCTATACTTCTTTGAAATTTTAAATCAACCTTCTAAATTTTTTTATTACTGGAGGGATCAATACAATACACCACAAATTATTGCATGCAGGTTTCTTTATTGAAATCAAGCATATTTTGTATATAAAACAGTACCTGTAAATATTATATCCTATAAGGGGCATGTTGAAGGCGACAGTTCCAAACTGGCCGGCAAATAGGAACAAGATTGTGTAGAATATCTGGATGATGTATTCTGGTAACACAAGCTGAAAGACAACAGTCACAGCATAAATTTGAAATGGTCACTGACAGAATAAACATCAAAATAATTTGAGTCCCGCATGGGTCACTTTTCATTTCATTTACTACAGAAATATACAAGTTTGGTTATACTGACACGGTGACTGATTATACATGATATGATCTGGTAAATGAAATCCTATTGGTTAAAACTTGCCATGTGATTCATTTGCATACAGTGTTGTCAGGTCAACATAGGTGGTAACCTTGGGATAGGGGACTATTGATGAATGAAGAAGAAGATGACATAAAAAAGCCATGACGTTGCAACAGCAGGACAAAGCATTCTGGGAGTTACAAAGAATTAAAAAGACATGGTGAACAAATATCCACTGACCGGATTCAAACTGTTACACTGGTCGATAGGATTCTTGTAGTCTGTCTTCAGCTCATCGAATGCAATTATCTGTAAAAAAAGTGTAAAAATACAGTGATGGCCTTCTTTCAAAGTGACCAGACCTACATTTCATGTATTTATTCCCATCACACAGTGTGTAGACTCAAAGGTTTATCATTCTAGAGAGAAGAAGATTAATCCATACATTTTAAAAAGCTTAATTCCAAGGCCTTTGTAATGCAAGGGTTAGTGCGTGTCACAGGCTGTTCACATTAAAAAATGCTACAAAGGGACTAATATCATTCACGTATCAGTTAATATGACTTGTTGTTCTGAAGACTGGTACAAGTTTAGGTTTCCAATAGTCTGATTCTTACAACAGGAGACTTTGAAGAGCAAGCTTGCCACCATTTTAGTTATTTGGGTTACTTTAATTTTGTGTGAATTAATACATGTCTGGTCCTGTCATTTGTTGTATTCAAATTCCTGTGAGCTGTTGTTTGCTCCCCAAGGGAGTTGAGTGGTATCATATTAAGTCCAGTGACCTGAGGGGTAATAATAATTGTAAAGTGCCTTGAGCACATGTACTTGTGGATATGTGCGCTATATAAGAACCCATTATTATTATCATTATTATAATTATTTTGTCAAGTGCCTACCACTCTGTTATCAACACAATATATTCAAAGTTAAAAAGCATGGCATATTTTACAATTTTACCCCTTTTTGGCCAAGTTCCTCTATTGCTATCAGGTCAAGCTGGTGAGAAACACTATAACAAAATAGTTTACTGATAACATATTTCCATAGAATTGACCATTTGAAGGTTTTTAAAAACATATATGTACATGAGTTTCACTGACATATCTCGGTAAGACATGCATACACATGATATGAACTTCAACAGTGTTAGTCATGGCTGTGTTTTTAATACAGCAATGTGAGTGTCATCGTCTGGGAATCTTGACTTTCATCTTGATTTTGAATGACTTGACATGAAATGGGTGAAACCATGCCTTGCATCAATACAATATGCAATATGTAATGTTCCAGATAAATTTACATTCAATATTTTTGTGCTGTCATTTGAAATAACATAATCACATTGGTGCATACATGTAAAAACAGTCCTTTGTTTGTGATACCCGAGTTCAAGGATTCTGCTACTGCGTTAATACATTCATATCTTTGTTGAGAAGATGCTGTTTACTCATCCATGTGGCCTCATTTAATAAATTGAGTTTTAATAATTAATGAGAGCAATAGAAGTAAAAGCAGGTTACAGCATTAAGACAAATTGTGTGACATCTCTCTACTTTTTCTGCTCTTCAAAACTTGGGTTGGGAGGGAGATATGAAGATGACATATGGTAAATTTCTGGTGTGGCATTGCCATGGAATCATAGCAGTCTACTTTTACAGACATTGTAACATTTATGAATTGCTGGGTGACATAGCATGCACTTTCCACTGTCCAGTTTCACAAGAATGACTAAAAAACCAACTGTCCTCTGTGCCGAACGTTAAACTTCTTAATAGTGTTCTAACCATTGCAAAATTGTAGTTGTGAATGCATATCATAATGATGGCGGGCTATTATTTGACGAAGGGTCAAGCCAAGGGTCATGGTGACACCCACCACAGTAACACTGCATAGTCAAAGTCATCAAATTGTAACCTGCTTGTGAGGCATTCACTTTGTCCTATGGTACACCCCCATAAAAAACCCAATTAAATTGAATAATGACAAACAGACAAAAAGGAAAACAGCTATCCACGTAATTAATTTCAGCAATATCTTTTAATGGTACCCCTAACATACTGACTCATTCTTGATGACTTTTTAGCAAATAGCTATTCACATAACTTCGCTTTTACAATGTTTTCAAATGAATTTTCCTACACATCCATATTTTAATCTAATGGCTTTCCATTATTGGTGTGAGAATGGTGCTGTATTCATGAAGATGTCTAAAACAGTAAACTCTGTCATTATGAATCAAATGAACACTTCACCTGACGTCTTTCACATCATAAGAACATTTGATTTTTCAAATTGCGGTTGGTTGTCATGGGAATCCTTCAAGACATCTCAAACTGTCTTATGTAATCTTAAGTGTTGGTGTTGACTTCTACGATGCTATCAACAATTGCATCTATGAGAGCCCTGAGAAAAGTTCATCAGCATAGAATGTTTGATATTAAAGCTCAGTACAAATATTTTGATAAGCCCTCTCTTCTTTAGTACGGTAAATTTTGTCACATACAGACAGCCCTAGATTTACAAAATTTATGAATAAAAGTTTGAAGGTTTACCAAACAAAGAGTTTTGATGTAATTGCCTCTTTTCTAATTATTGGATAAAATGTAAAATATTTATAACACCAACAGCTGATTTTTTGACCCTGCAATTATGTATGTATAGTGCGGAATGGATAAAAAGGTTGTGAACTTTTTAGACAGGCTCTTAATTCCACGGCAAAGTAAACTTTCAGTTCTGAAGATGATCATTATCACTGGCACTGTCCAATTTAAAGCTAGAGAGTTTTGACACATTTTAACGTCAATGAGTACATGGCACTTGTACAGTGTTTGGCCACAGTTCCTCCATCAATGGACTGTGGTTTGGCACAATGCCTTGCTTCCTATGGACAAAACAGTACCAATCACAGGGTTACACATCTTCTGGTAATGAAACATCAAACTGCAAAGGTTAATGCCAGAAACCTTTCTTATCGATTTTTTGTAATCCATGCAAAAATTGCAAAGTCAAATATTGCTGTGGACTCGTAGCCCCACCACTTACTCCGATGGCTGTATGTTCAACCCCTGACAACATAAAGCAAAAAAAGTGGCAGAGCTGTAGGTCTGCAGTAAGGTAAACTATTGGCATTTGGTAATAAAGTACTGTAACACTGTTTTTAATTTTACAAATTGAAATAGAGAATGTCACTTCATATTTCCTTCTCTATGCAAATATTTCACTATGGATAAAATAATCATAGCTACATAATAAATAAATCAACAAATACGCAGACAGATTAATGAAAAAATAGGATGATTTCGGTTCGAATACAGGATTCGCTGTAAGTTCTGACAAAGTATTGTGTTTCCATTCACACACTCCTCCCTCGACAAAAACAAATAACAAGTGTCTGAAGCCAGTGCAAGGTTGGGAAATCCAGTACACTGTACAGCCTACAGGGTTGTGAACATGCATGTACATCGCCAAAAAATCAGAACCCTGCATCAGACAATGTACCCTGACCACAAACTCATATCAATTGACTTCGACAACTGAAAACGGCCACCTGTTAAACCATCTTACCACAGGTAAACGCCTGTTCACACCTTGACACAAGTACATGTATTACGAACATGCCATGTTGCATGCCATTGGTAGATGGACATTGCAGTGTTATGCTGAATACTACTTCCTGTATTCTGACTCTTGAAGTAAATGAATGATTTTTATATACTCACGTGGTAGATTGCAAAAAATATCAGCACCGCTGACAGTATCATCGCCAAAAGATAGCATAGCGCTACGAAAGTGAACGCCATTTTCAAATTTGCTAAGATATATATAGTAAAGTGTGTTTGTTTCAAAGATGTCTCCTCTGAGAATGCAGCGCCCTCGGTCAACAGCTGAAGATAAATAAAGCTACTATCGTTTTCTGCTGAGATGGATTGCAGTCGGATCAAGTGTACAAATTTACCCACAGGGGTACACGGCATTATCAGTCATGGCAAGAGCGTAAAAAAATTAATACATTTATGATTATAAACACTGTTGATAAAAATTGAATATTTCTCTCATAATTGTATACTTACAATTACAAAAGAAAGTACCCTACTGCACTCCAATCCTGTATGATATCAGTTTTCATACGAAATTCGCATAGTTGTAGTACAGACCCTCTTATTAAATAAATTTATTCTTGATAAAAAAATAATATTTCTGTCATCATTGTATACTTACAAAGTACCCGAAAGCACTCAAATCTTAAATTATTATCAGCATTTAAGCCAAATTCACGCAGTTGTAGCACAGACCCTCAGAAATATGATCAATATAGTTACACTGCAGCAGCAGTTACACGGCAGACTGTTTAAACAGTAACTGTTCAGAGAGTCTGTCGAGGCAGTTCTATGACTGCACATCATGATCAGTTACTGAGCAGTGCTGTTGCTGTAACCATCATTTGAGGGTCTGCACTACAACTGCGTAAGTTTGACGTAAATACTGATCTCAATTTGGGATTCGAGTGCTTTAGGGTACTTTTGTAAGTATACAATAATGACAGAAATATCATTTTTGTCAAGAACATTCATAATCATAAATTTATTAACAACAGGGTCTATACAACAACTGCGCGAAAATGGCATGAAAACTGGTCATCATTCAGGATTGGAGTGCAGTTGGGTACAGTAATGACAGAAATATTTAATTTTTTCACCATTGTTCATAATCATAAATTTATTAATTTTTTTACACTCTTGCCATGACTGATAATGTCTTGTGCCCCTGTGATTTATCACAATAATAGGAAATCACTTTGTCTAACCAAATGACTTTGCTTGAACATGTAATATTCACAGACTTACCTGTATCGAGGAGGGTGACACCCCTTCCTAACCTACACTGAGTACTTGGATTAATTGTATCATATAATTGTAATTCCTGGGCAGTCTTTTATAAGTCAGTTTGTGTCACATGCTTTTAGCCTACTATCTACCGGTAGAATATAACTATTATCACTGAACATTGGATCTTGTTTTACAGATTGAGTCCACAATGACTTCTCTTTAGTTCTCCATCAATGATCTTGCTGCATTACAGGTTGCTTCTATTCTTTCCATATTCCACTGCCCATTCTGAAGCAGGTGATATTTTAAACAGTTACCTGTCAATTATGTGCTGCTGGACATTTCTCTTCAAATTCACTCTTGTAATATCATGTAAAATATTAAGTGACCAAGTGTCATATAAGTGTGATATAGCTTCGCTGTGTTATGTAGAGAATAACTATTTGCAACACGCATGTTGATGAAGAGGGTGGAAATCTTTGATAGCTTATTTCAGGATGGCCTGACTAAAATGTCAAAAATAGCTGCAAAAATACACAATTGAAGATTCATCATAATTTGAACATATTACATTAAGATCATACCTGAGAACATGTCAACTAAAGGTATGAGTATTTTTTGAGAAACTGATTTTTTGACCAAAACCGGCAAAATTTACCCTATAACAAAATTGCAGAGTTCACCATAATTTTAATATTATCACATTTACTTTATCTGTAGGAACCTGTATACTAAATATCAAAGCATCAGACAAGCAAGTTTTGAGAAACAAATTTTGTTACCAAAAAGGGCAGAATATTGCCCCAAAATATAAAATGCAGATTTCACCATAATTTCAATAAATCATAAAATAAATAACCCCTAGGAACCTGTACTATATGCCAAATATAAAAGCTATCAGATGAGCAGTTTTTGATTTAACAGATTTTTTGACAAAAAATGGCAAAAATTGCCCAACAAGCGACCTAATGTCCGATATAGCTCCGCTGTGTTTATGTAGAGAATAACTATTTTTGACACATGTTGATGAAGAAGGTGGAAATCTTTGATAGCTCAATGCAGTGGCCAGAAAAAAGTGGCTAAAATAAGCTGAAAAAATACACAATTGAAGATTTCATCATACTTTGAATATATCACATCCGATCATCCCTAAGAACATGCCAACCAAAGCCATCTGATGAGTAGTTTTTTGAGAATAAAATTATCTGACCAAAAATGGCAACAATTGCCTCCCAAAATAAAAATTGCAGATTTCATCATGATTTCAAAATATCACATTTAGTTCATCTATAGAAACCTGTATACCAAATTTCAAAGCTGTTAGACCAGTACTTTTTGAGAAACACCATAATTTTTGACCAAAAATGGCAAAAATTGCCCCAAAATTACAAAATTGCAGATTTCATCATTATTACAATAAATATAATTTAGTTCATCTATGGAAACCTGTATACCGAATTTCAAAGCTATCAGATGAGTAGTTTTGGAAATACACATTTTTTGACCAAAAATGGCAAAAATTGCCCCAAAAA
>LD343775.1:210895-220917 GCA_001465055.1 Ptychodera flava
CCCCCCCGTGAATCCACCGCCGCCCCCCCCTGCTGAAGAAACTGACCAGTCCCTAATGGCCAATGACCCTCTTAACCGGAGGGCTACCTTTGGCGAACCACTCCAATAAAGGTTACTTTATACAATGTCCAATGGACATTGTATAAAGTAACCTTGGACATAAGTTGTCTATGGAAATGAAGTTAAAAATTGCCTTACAGTCGTCCTAATTAGAGCGTCAGTTATAAACTTCAATAAAACTATTAAAATATAAAAGTAGTCAATATTCTCTGTGGAATAAAAAAAACTAGACATTTGGGGTCATAGGCATTGCAGAGTTATAGCCCGTTGAAACTTCTGAAAAACTGACCAAATAAGAGGAAGTTGGGGAGTCCTTAGTGTATTAACTATGGTATAGGTCCCCTAGCTTTTAAAAAAATGTTTGAAAAGGGAAAGTCATTTTTTACTGTTTTTCAGGAAAGTTTGACAAGGCAGTGCTTGCATTCAGAATGCGTAACTGCTATTGTAAATGTATTTTTAGATTATTTGAGTGTCAAAGAGGTGTCAAAAGTGAGATTAACCAAAAAAACTGCTCTGTGACTTCAAAAGAGGGGTGCAAATATGGCCTGTTTTCAACATTTTTGACAGAATAACAGTTTTCCTACATAATTGTATATCAATTTAATCCAACCTTTAAAATGAGATATGGACATGGAATTTTTACAGCCTATTAACAAGGTTACAGATAAGATTTGTACGGCACAATTTTCCTGTACTTAAAGTACTTTTTGAAAAATCACATTTTGAAATTTGAAAGAATTTTTAATAATGTAAACCCATGTAAAATCATAAAAACAAATTTTATTTGCAAATCCTGCCGTACAAATCTTACAATTAATAGTGTCAACATATTTATAAGTAATTTGGTAATATTAATACTGTCCAATTATTATTAAATTCAAATATGTAAAAATATATGAAAAATTAAATTTTGATATTGATTGGTGTCATATTTCAAAATCATGGCTACAAATATACAATGTCTATTAGCTTGCTACCAGCTAAACAGTCTGTCTATTACTCCCATGGTCTGAGAAGACCTAACAACTAATATACAAAGAAGTTATAAGCATGACTTTTACTTAATTGTACAAAGAAGACATCTCATATACTGAATAAATATTATGAACATTCATAATTCATAAACATAGCATCAATGACATTTGGCTCACATTTGGTTCGATGTGGCAAGTGAAGATACTCAGCTATAAGTTTACCCCTGGGAACATCCATACCAAGTTTCAAAGCAATAAAACGAGTGATTTAAGAGAAAATTATTTTTCGACCAACAATGGGAAAAATTACCCCGAAAATACAAAATGAACATTTCACCATAATTTGAAGACACTGAACAAAGGTACATCCATACCAAGTTTCAAAGCAATAAAACAAGTGATTTGAGAGAAACTGATATTTTGACCAAAAATGTGAAAAAATTGCCCCAAAAATACAACTTTGTAAATGTCACCACAATTTCAACAAAATCTTCGCAAGACAATCATAAGATCAAGAGTGTCAGGTTTCAGAGCAATCCAACAAGTACTTTGGGAGAAAATGAGTTTTTGACAGAAAATGGGGAAAATTGCCCTAAAAATACAAATATGAAAATTTCACCACAGCTGCAGTATGAACAAATCTGACAGAAGCCACCCTAGTATCATACGTACCAAGTTTCAAGGTAATGGGATGAGCGCTTTCAAAGAAATCATGATATTTTGACCAAAAATGGGAAAAATTGTCCCAAAAATACAATTTTAAAAATTTTACCGCAATTTGAATAAATCTAACTAAAGTCACCATGAAGAACCTGCATACCAAGTTTGAACCAAATCTGGCCCGTGGTTACAGAGTTTTTGCTATTTGCAGGATTTTCCTTTTACATCACTTGCATATTTTTGACACTGACATGATCATTTGAACACATTCACATCTCCACCCCTGGATGCACCTGTACACCAAGTACTAAGATGGCAGGTGCTGTGGTTTTGGAGTTTTTGATTTGGACGAACATACATCCCCCACATACTATCATACATACATACATACATACATACATACATACATACATACATGCATACAGACACCACTGATTTGCCATATAAGCTCTCTTTGGTATATATACATACACCTTATGTGAGCTAAAAATGAACATTAAACATTGAACAAGACAAAATCTATGTATTAATTTAATATTAAATTAGCAAAAATAAATTTTCAAAACTCCTGAATGAAACCTTAAGAAGTTTAATCAGAGCCTTAAACAGCATCATAATGCATCTGTAAATATTGCGATTTTCATGATACAAATGATACAATAATGGTTGGACAAGCACGAAATACAACTACATATCATCCATTTGAATTCATCTTAAATTTGAATTAATTTGAATTACTTTACAATTATGCACACCATATTATTATTTACAATGACATGTAAAAGTACTGTATACTCTTAATTAAGGAAGCATTGCAAAGAGTAAAAAAACTTTAAAAGACAAATTTGCTGAACTGATTTAGTAAGGGAAATCTTTAGTTTTCAGGATAAATTTCTCTTTGTTATGGTATGTCTGAAATACGGTACTAGTTTGTTTATTGATTTGAATCAAAAAGAGAAGTTCATTCACATCTTTACTCTGAAGGATAAACTACTTCTTGTGAAATTGGTTTCTAGTACTTTACTTCCTCCCCAACAGAAGCTTCTGCAGCTGTATGTTAGTAGATGTTACTTTGAGTTTTGCAATTTTTTTGATCAGCTCGGAGTGTTTTGTTGAGCAATATTCTTGAATGCACTGAAGATATTGTCTCTCACTATCAAATTCTGCACATACAAGAGTAAACGTCAAATAAACAAGACCAATTTTGCAATGTTTTCCTCCTTGAAATATTCACAGTAATTATTGTGGTTAACATGAATCTTGTGTTTCATTAAAACTTTGCACACAAGTGCACAGTGTATGCTGTATTCCTGAGATGAGAAAAGTTTGGAAAAGTTTTCGGTGACGATAAAATGTCACTGTCACTTACAATCGTGAGAGAGTTCAAAACTGTTGACCGGTATGACTATTAAGTGTTTTCGATATAGATTGCCCCTGTTCCATGCAGAACAAAGAAGACAAACAAGTTTCGGAACATGAAAAAGTGTCTGTATTGGAATTTCCCACAGTCCTCCAGTCAGCTGTGGCAGTGACGTCATTAAACAACATAAAGCCGAAGTCGATTTTCATTCTGTGTTGTTGTTCGTCGGCACCTCGGAATATTGAGTTTTCAACCCAGTTTTTTCGTTTCAACATTTTCTTTTAGAAGAGGTCATATCATCTGTTGTGTTAAAGCAATACTGGCCTCCTCGTCAGATTCAGAAAACGGTGGATTGTCTCCGCCACCGCCGAAAAAACAACGTCTGGTCGCCGCCATGCATGCCAATGGCTCCCCGTCCGCTCAGCACAATGGAGACACCAATGACTTTGCAAACGTAGCCACGGCAAGCAACGGCGAAATCGCCACCCCAGATGTTGCAGATCGGGACAGTACTAAGAGCCCACCCGCCAAGATAACCTCTCAAAATGACAAGGAAATCGTCCGACTCATAGGGCAGCATCTGCGGACATTAGGTCTCAAGTGAGTTCAATGGCTTCACGTCGCCATCTTGACGAGCATACATTTTGAAAGTTCAGAATTTTTTTTCAATGAGGGAAATGGTTGAACAAAGATGATAAGAGTAATCACTGAATCTAACATTTTAATTTACAGTCGGACTGTTGACCAACTCATGGCCGAATCTGGCTGCCGACTAGAACATCCATCTGCGGCGAGATTCCGTTCCCATGTTATGGACGGGGAATGGCAGAAGGTTAGCAATTGTTTACATTTTGTTTTCTTCTTTGGAAAAAAAATTCAATAAGTTGTCTCAACGAAGACGAAATTTGTTTCTTGTAAAGACGTTGCGAATTTATGCAATGGAAAAAGTTACGAATGTTCAGGACGATTTGTTGAGTTCATCTGCTACAATTAATGCTGACAAAAAAACCCCACTTATATAAACTCAACTAGTCAACATCAGGTCTGCCGTTTTCTGTGTTTTTTGTAGGCTGAGGAAGACCTGAACGAGCTTAAACATCTGATAGAAACTCCAGAAGGCAGCCCAGTAAGTATAGAAAACAAATCTAAAGACTGACAATGCAATTTAACTATAGCTGATTAACATTGTTTTTTTGCAAATAGGCATTTCAGCCAATGGTGTTGAAAAAAGTGACAAATTTGAAATTTTGATAATTATAGGCATGGTAGAATTATTGTACTCAGAGAGTTATGATTGTATGGTCAAAAATATGTGTCACTGAAACCATACAATTTTAGTTCTTTAAATGGCACCCACAGCTGAATTTCAAATTTGCATAGATAAAATAACAAAACTTGACCTGCATGAATCTCATATGCATATTTATCTCCCATGATCCTCTCTGTTCTAACAACAAAACACAGCTGATCACTCTCATTGTAAGGACAACTGTCTTTTAGTATTGTGAGGTATACACATTAGGAAGCAGTCGTATTGGAGTCAGTCTGGGATCAATATTACCTGTATTGTAGTTACGCTTCATGAAGCCCTCTTAAAAGGGAAGGTTACATATTAGCAGGGAACAATTAGTTACCGGTATAAACACATACATTATTGAGTTTTAGCTTATTCAATAAAGGCAGTTCTGTGTAGAGGGGTCACTCAAAGAAGCATAATTTTGTCTGGACCATAGTGATAGTTTCCAAATCACCATACTTTCTTTTTCTTTTTTTACAGTTTAGTCAAGATTTTGCATGTTTAGGGTTAGTATATTTCTATGTAATCTCTGGGTCAGAGCCAAAATCTAAAGAGTATGGTGTCTTTCACATCTCACAATCAGCATTAAATTTTATATGGCAGTGTACCTGTAGATATCCCCCAGCCATGGTACTCTTAATAGGTCACAAAACCTGAAACCCTCACAGAAGTATGACATGGAAATGAAAAGCAGTTCGGAGTGTCATCTCTAGTGTAAAACACAGTCATACAGCTTGGGAATTTGCCAGACTTCATAATGGACAAAACTTGCCACCCTTTGAAATTGCATTTGCAATCATGTTTGTCTGAGTCTGTACTATGTCAGAGGGCAGGTATACCCTTTTATGGCACAATGTAGTCAAGTACAGCTTGCCATATTGAGAACTTGCTTTTGGAACACCCTTTTACAGAAACTAAATTACTGAAAAATAAAATAAATGAAAATTCAAATCAAAGGGAAATGCAGTCAACAGTCAGGAAAATTTAAGTGTATGACAGGGCATTTAGACAATGGGGAACTATATGGTAGAATATTTAAGCATGCAAGCTTAAGCAGTGTACTTAATGGTGGCTTGATAATGCCAATCAATAAACGGTTTTGTCGGTGTTCAACAACAAATTGAAAACAGCTATGCCATGAAGCCTTGCCTAGTGGGGTGAACTAAAACCAAAGAGGTCATTCTAGAGCAATGCCACTTTGTGTGCAGGGGCCAGTCATCTATCAGCACATTCATGCCCTGACACAGAGGAAATACATCTTATATATTGTGTATTTTCCACTCAACAAAAGATAAGGTTTTGTTTCCTCCCAGGGTCAGACTTATTTTCTTCTACCAGGTCATGTCAGGCATTTAATAGCCATTGTCAAGGTCATGCTGACACAATAACCCCTGTCCCCGTTTAAATGTACCAGCATAGATATAACACTGCATTGTGAAAATAGCGAATTATTGTTTCAATCCTGCAGGATGCAATTATGGAGATTTATGTACCAAGGCTTGGTAAATATGTGATATGAATGAAAGTGGTGAAAAATAAATTTCAATTACACAATTTACTCATGCATTGAATGCTTTAACCCTTTCACCACCATGGTTTGTCCCAAATCCATTGTTTTCTATGGTAAAGTTGGACCTGTATACAGGGAACTGGGGGTGAAAGGGTTAAGGTTTTAATGTTCAAGAGAGAAACCCAACCATCAAATGTAATAGACTAGCAGTTGCATTTTATTCTCAGTTACTGTTCTGTCTAATAGTGATATGGATTTTCTAAAAATAAACAAGATTGTAGGCTTTAGGTGCGGTTATGAGTTTTGATGCATTTTGAGCATAAATACGACGTTGACTTTTGTAATGGAAGCCATATTCTATGACCCTGGGTTGATCTGCATTTGGTGGCCTCTTGCATTACCAGTAACCTGAGTTTTTTCATTGTTGTTAAAAGTTACAGACGACATTGTTACCGTTTGCACACCAATTGGATATATCAATCAGGTTCTGTTTAACCCTTTTCCTGCCAAGTCCATATTTCACCACCAGGTCAAGATGGTTAAAATAAATGAAACACAATGTATTCCATATGATGTATTTTAACATAATACTGTACATTTGAAGGCTGTTGAAAACATAATACTGTAAACTTGATTTTTTTTGACAAAAGATGCTATAACATACCAAGCCAAGTGGGTGAAAATATGTCATGTTTTGGCTCAATACCGCTTGTCACTGACTTAGCTGATGGGAAAGTGATACAGTTATTACTGTCCGGCAGGAAAAGGGTTAATATAAGTGAATTTTGTATTGATTGAAAATATTTTTTGTCCATTGAAAAAAATATTTTTTAATTGCAATCAGTGGGATATTTTAGGCATGCTACTCTCACAGGAACAAGTATTATTTATATTTATATCAGTGTCATATGATCAACTAAATCTTCACTCATGGTTGGTAAAAGCAGGATACAAGCATCGGTTTTCCATTTTCACAATCTCCAGAGCTCTGACGGTTTATGCACTGCCAGTGCTTTTTAGACCTCTTTAAAGTGTGAAAATGTCACATGTAATTTCTTCTGTATTCCTCAACTGAAACTGCAGAAGAGAAAATGGGCTAAAACTTTTGAATATTTTGAGATTAGCCCTTCCAAACAGAAAGCATAATTACGCAGAAGTGAGAGAAATCAATCAATGTGTCTGCCCTGTTACACTGGAGAACTCACTAAACAATGCAAGGACACTATGCTGGCACATAAAACAGGGCCCAGTTGGACGGTGGTATCAACAATAAGACATAGACCTCCAGACTAAATATGACCTTGATGTGATGACAAGACTGGATGGCAAAACAGGAAGACTTTACCCAGTGATTCACCATGGGTATTAAACAAGGCCAAGTTGAACCATTTTCACCATTTGTTTAACACATACTAAAACACTTGTTTTTCTTCTACATGTTGCTGAAAAAATATGGAGATATTGTTGAAATGCAAATGGGGAAAAAAGAAAGCTTTTTTGATGATACAGTTGTTTGTCAGATGTCACAGGTCTTGCAATGTGTTCATGTGTACTTCAGGATAATTATCCTCAATTATATAACAGGGTATGACATTGCATTGTATGACTCACCTTCTATTCTGTTGATGTGTGTTGATGCTTTTAAAAGTGTACACTTGCTGATTGTCAAGTTATTTGTAATATCATGTTATTTGACATCAGTGACCCCAGTCAGTCTAGACTGTATTTTTCAAATCATTACTCTTTAGCCCTTACCTCTGATGCACAACATGTGTGTCACACATGTCCAGAGTTAATCTGAGAGCTATTTCTGTGGCCTTAAATCCTGAAGCAAAATCACTGTATTTATATTTTCGTTTCTGGTTGTAAATATCATAGGATGGTAATCCTGTCTTTCAAACATTGAATGTAGTAATGCGTCATTTTACGTGAAATTAAGTGCACCCATAATTCATTCAGAGAGGAATATATTGTATACATGTACGAGTCTTGACAGTGCTCAAATACATGGTGTATATAAATTTGACCAATTTTTAGATCCACAGTCAGCTAGGCATAGTTTATCAAATGTATGAGGTCCAGTTATTACCAACAACCATCTAAAATAAGATTTGCTGAATATTTAATCAAATTTAATGTATATTTCTGAGAATATCCTCAACAAATGCCCGTACTAAGCTTTAGCCCTTTGTTCATCAATCTGGCACCATTGTTAAGATTTGCCTCATCTGATTTGAATTCAAACTTTGGGAGATCTACATGTAAACTGTTTCATGATGCATTCCAATATGGCTTCTACTGGCAGCTATCTTGCCATAGAGTTTTGATGTCCGGACCAATCACTCAGATATGCCTAAACTGCGTTCAAACTTTGCTCTAGTACATATATTCATTGACAACTTTTGTAGACATTTTCTTTTGCACTATGATCCGATGAATGAGACCGCCATTTGGTTGTAATGATTGTTTCATATCTAATTATCATTTTTTTTCAAACATTACATATGAGTGAATATAGAGAATGACAAACATAGATTTATACACATTGTTTTGTTTGCAATACATACACAATCCCAGTTAGCTACCAGATAGCCACTATGTTGCAAATGTTTTCCATATGTGAAACCATCATTCACATGCTTTAACCTGTTTTGTTCAAACTTAGCGCTCAACCTAAAGTGATGTGGCAGCACTACAATTTAATATAGTTGCCAAGCAGCCATTTGGTGTTGCATTTTTTCATGTCTGAAGATTTAGACATACCTGAACCAATTTATTCCAACTTGTTACAAGCTGAGTGTACTGTTCTATTACCTCAATCTGATATGTTCCAGCATACAAGCCAAAGTAGCCTGAGGAGTACCGGTATTTATTTCAATTTGTCACTAATTTAGGGTGATTAATCGTACATTTCAAGGTTATTAATATATCTGCATGTGACAGTGTTCATCATTGCCTGTATTAAACTCTGTACATCTCAGTATTCCATAAAATGTGGTATTGCTTTTTACATAGTTGCTGTGTCTGGCGGTAGTTTCTCTCTAGCGCACCACATAATTCCATGCGAGATTGCCAGACACAGCCGACTGTCCTTTCCTACACAGAGTCACATAAATTCACAGACTAAAGCATACTG
The DNA here is from genome assembly GCA_001465055.1 of Ptychodera flava. Taxonomy (NCBI): domain Eukaryota; kingdom Metazoa; phylum Hemichordata; class Enteropneusta; family Ptychoderidae; genus Ptychodera; species Ptychodera flava. Next base: position 219,893 of record LD343775.1, read on the forward strand.
TGTATTACATTTGAAAAGTACCCAGAAAACAGAAAAACCAACAAGCTGGATATCAAAATTGCAGTAAACTATGTTCCATAAGAATACTGAAGAACAGCCACATTGATATTACAGTCCGGTAATACTCGTGGTAATATTGAAAATTGTAAAGACGATATTGTTGATTGTATATTAGCTGCGTGTTCATAGTTCATGCAAGTCCTTCAGAGCCTCAAAAAATTGAAAATTACCCATGAAAACAGTGGCCAGTGAGTTGAAGTAGCAAAAAACTGTTAGGTTAGTCAGTCAGAAGTGTTTTTGATTCAACTGTGTTATCAAATCTTTTAGGTCCAGTGGACTTGTCTCATGCAGCAGCTAGCAGACATCCTCCTGTTAACCCCTTTCCCCAATCCCACTTCCACACTAACTTGACTGTCACTCTGGTTGTTCAGCGGACAGGAACAGGTCTTGATCAATTCAGTCGGCCATCTTTATAGAACCTGTTTGCCCAGCCATAAGAAGAGACAGGTTGTTCATCAACTTTATCTAAAAACAAACTGGTCTATAAAATTTTTGAAGGAAAACAAAGGACCAATGCCATCTAAATTGTAAATGTCAATGGAGAAATAGGTATTGAGGACAGCGGCTCTCAAGACAGCGGCTTCAAATAAATTTCTGCATATTTTTTAATGGTAACATCCTTGATTGACGGAAGGACTGTGATTTGACATGTGTCAGTCAGCAGAACATGTTAACCTTTAGCGCGGTGGAATGAAAACAACCCATGGCAGTAGATAGAGAAGAACATTTTCTCAGCATTGCGCAGAAGCAGGGCATGCTTGAAGCCATAGAATATGCAGATTTTGATTTTATCAGCCTCATAGAAACATGGCTGACTAGTGTCTGGCATGCTGGTATTCTGTGTTTACCTTATTGTTACAGTCTGCTTGCTTGCACCCATTAGACTTGACCCTAGACTTGCACTTGTCTGCAATAAATAATAATTTGGATACTCATGGCGTTGTACAATAGGGCTTCCTTTGGAA
>LD343775.1:223184-239959 GCA_001465055.1 Ptychodera flava
GCTGAAAGATAAGAGTGGATCACATGACATGATTTTTAAATTTGACTGAAAATATGCAGTTCTCAGTTGCAGTCAGAAGAAAGTCATTATGAATTTTAAAAAATGCATGTTAGATGCAAAGACAGATTTGCATTGGGTTTGAAAAATTTGAACAGTCAGAAGCCTGCACTATGCTGAGTATAAAGCACAGCAACCAACAGATTGAGTATAATTGGTATTTTCACGGCAGACTGGAGATAGAGAGGAAGGAATTTATTGTAAGATTTGCTTCTGGGAGCAAATTCACATTGAACAAGATTCACATATTAATAGGCACTGTATGTAGAGTTGTATGGAAGTCAGACACATAAAAAAAGCAGAAATGCTGATTTTGTTCAGTTCACAAAGGGACTTTACAATTGCATGAGTTTAGGTAATGACTTGTATGAAATATTTCTTTGATGAGAGGTTGCCAGTTTAAATATTGTAATTCAGCAGCAACTTGGTAAGCCTGGTCAGGCACATCCCACTATGCACCTTCCAAATTGACTAAATTTTATATCTGTAACTTTACAAAAAATAATACTTACAGAGCCTTTCAAAAGTTCCTACCACTCAATTATATTTAAACCTTAGTATCAGAGAAACTCTTGGGTCAGAGGGTTAAATTGAATTAATACGTCTTCAGCCCATGCTATTTACATCTTATGCTGCTTTTACAGCTGTATAGACATTCATTCACACAGTCATTTTATAGTCATGCGCATTTGACAGTATACAAGCCTTGATTTCCTGACAGTTATCAGCATAAGTATTAAAGTCATAATTTAGGGCTCAACTCAAAGAAAAATAAAAAAAGACTTCTGCCATGATGCAGAAACTGAGGTAAAACCAATACAGCAGCCTGTGAGGTACAAATCGTGGATTGGGTTTATTGGTTGCTTACGGCATAAAGCTGTCACTGTATGGGAATAGTGCATTTTAAATTTTAATGTACATGTTAAGATGACATAACTTTGCAAACAATATGGTATTCAGTGAACAATAATTGTTTAGTTAGAAATCAATGATCATCCCTATAAATTCTATTGCAGTATTTTGATTTTTTACAGCTTCTTTCGAAGTTGTAAATTCCTTTATTTTTTAATACTTTTGCTGAAATAATGCTACCATAGCTGTGACCTATTAAGATACAAAGTTGCAGCTTCAAAGCAGCAAGCATTACCAATTGTCATGTTCTTCTGTTATGACTCATGAAGAGCTGTCTTCTTTCTACAAAGGATGCAATTTATTTATTACAGGGGGAGTACACATGTAAATTTATATCGCATACTTTATGTGATTTGACACCTGACAGATTAATTTGCATTTTATTAATTAATTTTAGGCGACATGATTTTTGGTATAATTTTTCCATCAGTGATGTGATGAAAAATAATCTTTATTAGGAGGTAAATTTACTTCCTTAGCAGTCCCAGATCTATGAACATGCCTGTTGTTAGATTTTAAAAATTAAAAATGAGCGTCCCTTATACTTTGACATCAAACCAAGATGCATCTATGATTATTATTATATCAGTATGAATTGTTGTTCTGACTATTGCATCTGTGTAATTCCCACATTGCAATTTTCACAAATATTATAATTTATATGTTACCCAACATGGATAGAATAGTTTAAGATAAAGAATAAATGCTTCTGAAGGCCCAATGGATATTATGTTATTTAACAGGGAATAATGCATCTGAAGAGTGTCACTGTAAACACATAATATGATATTTCAGGTGAAGTGGCATCAAAGCCAGGGAGCCAAATTTACCATAATGGGCAACTAAATAACCCTGCACCCTCAGAGCAAAGCGTGACTTCCCTGAGAAAATCTAATTGTGTGGAATTGTCATCTTTCAAAGCAAAGATGATAGGAGTTTAGTCAGTAATGCAATCAACCCTTTGAAATCTGATGTCAGCCTGCTGTGTCTTAGAATTTGAATGTCTGAAGTTGAGTCTGTTTGACCTGTACATGTAAGGTGAATGGAGTCTAGGTACCATAGATTGATCCCAGTGTTGATTGCATCCTCACATGATGATGACAAGCACACTGCTATGATTACTTTATATGTAGCTGCCATCATCCAGATTTACTCAGTAAGGATTGTAGAACCAGCACTTGTACATACCAACATTACGTAAAGGTATATAATTAGTTTTATTTTGGAGGAATTTCTGAAGCATATCATACCCTTTCTACTTTGTGAACCACAAGATTATATTTCATAATTCATATAGAAATTATCTACAGACCTATTTTGTAACAGAGCATAAAGATGATAGTCTTTCTGTGTCTGAAAGAAATTGATTTTGTGCAATAAATATGACCTGAACATAGACACAATATAAAAATCTGGCTCGTGTTCCAAATGCAACTGTCATAACCATTATCCTGGTTATACTGTGTATATTTGACCCTACATACATATGTGCTATACAAAGATTATAATTGAAATTGTAATTATAGTTCACCGTATGTCATTTCAAATTGAAATGATCGCTGTCATTGTGCACTTCCTTGTCATTTGAAACAGATATCAAAGTAATATGGCTGTGAAATCTCTCTCAATATAGAAGTTATGTTTGAACAGTAATTGGATGAATTCTGATTTTGATTTGTTCCTTTTGGGTAAGATATAATTTGTTCATGTGATGTCAGTGATCTCCCCAGGATTTTGTGATAGAGTGGCGGCTAATTTGCATAACAATAAATGTAATTGTCATGGTAATGAGTTTCTATTGTTTACCAAAAATTATAGAGTGGCGGCCACCACTCTATAATAGCTCTGGGGAGAACACTGGATGTATATTTTTGGTGATGAAATATTTCAAGTTGACATGTTTGAATGACAAGTGCAACCTATTATGGCATCTCAGCTCTATTAATTCACATTTTCCCATTTTTATTTCCTCCAATTTTTATCAATAAATCTACCCAATCTCCTCTTTTTTGTGAACAGCATATGCAACAATGATGTCAGGTTGAAATTTCATTGTTTTTTTCGTTTGATTATTTAAGAATCAGACATTTTGCCTGGTTATCTAATCTAGAAATATTGAATTACTTTTTTCAACCTGTGTTAAACTAAGGTGAATTTTTCGGATCAGGTAGACTTATTTTTCAACAGGCCCATTTGTATCACAAAATTACTAGCAGTTGTGATCAATTTAGAAATTAGGCTACTTGTGCAGAAATATGCATCATATGTGAAAATCTGGTACATGATAGGATTTAATACTCATTGCAATTCTTCTAGGCCACATTAACCCTCTGTCTCCATTGGCTGATATGTATATCATACAAAATCATTTGAAATGGTAGGGTTTGTTGAATTGCAGTGGGTGAAAGGAGTTCAGGGCAGATTGAGGTGATACTGCACACTATATATGGCCTCACGATTACAGTGTCCTCCGAATGCCCTGTTGTAGTGACTTGTTAAAAAGGATGCAAACTTTAGATATGAATTATTGTAAGTCTTTCAGTGCTGTATACTAGTAAAGTGTAAAACCATGGACGTGAAAAATCAATTTTTTTACGTCCATCGTAAAACCTAATGAGATATGGTGTATGTATACTAATATGGGATAAAAGGAAGATTTTCAGGGGTGTGTTAAAGGTTGACTTCAGCTAGCTTTCTGCTACATGGTTCAAACTGGTTTTATAGGATACCACTTCAATTCCACAAGTTGATTAGGTTGCATTTTGATATGTTGATATTGTCATGGTCATGAAGGTCACATACACAGGTAGCCAACCATGTAATCGTGGTTGACTGGGCAGTGTAGTGGAGGCAAGGCAGGTGTGAAATATACAGTTTGTTGGCACACTAAGATATATGACGCTGTCAAACTTAACCGATACATGCAAGCTCACATTTATAATTGGTGAACTACTTATTAAAGCAAGTGAAATATCATATACATCCATCATTGTAGAGTTTGCAGTAAAAATCCAGGCACTAATTACTGGTATGTCAATTTGACCTGCTGAAGTATCAATTCCATTATTGCTAATCAGCCCTCAAAGCTAATAATTGCTTTTGCATATGGACTGGATTGTTGCATTGAAAGTGTCATTGTAAAAATAGCTGCATTTTGTGCAGGTCTTATCAATTTACAACATCCCAATGTATCACGCTCTGTGGTCCCTTGTATCGCCCTCTTTTGAATTTTAAAATTACTGTAATTCTTCTCTGAAACAAAATTCTAAATTTAGCTGTGTAAATATTCAATAATTTTGAGTGGACTAAATTGGAGTAGTTTTGGAGAATTGAAAAGTATTATGTCTTCCTTTGTCCCAGGTAAACGTGGCGTATCAATTGTACTGTGGTGATATGACATCACAGGTTGATAGTCCTATCTGTAACTCAAATAGACAACGTTCAATTTCCATGATCACAAGACGACAGAATCAGTGGTGGTTTTCTGCTCACTAATTATGATAGAAACTAGTCATAAAGAAGTGTATCTAACACAATAAAATGTTAATCCATTTCACATTACCATCTATTCTTCATTCTTTATGGGAAAATATTAGTTATTCAGGTTTTAAAATACTTTTATGTGTTTCATATAGATATTATAATTTCCATAGGGTTTCATGTTACATCAGAATTTCAGTACAAGGTCACTTGGTTGATGATCTGATCGTATTAATTACTTTTATGTGAATGATTGAATTGTAATGTTATAAATGACCTCCAGGGATATGTATTCATTGTGCTTCACAACAAAAAGTACCAACATCATATCCAAAGCATTGAATAGCGATTAAAGAGATAAGGCCACATAGTCTTTGCGTTTCATTTTTGTCAAGGTCTGACAAGTCAATCACAATGGTCAGAAAAGGTAAGTTAAGCCACAAACATGGTCAACAAACAATAACATTAACCCCGTTTATAGATGAAAATTCAAATATGCAAATTACACAGTTCAGAACTGAGTTGCTGGGAAGGAAAATCCAACCCAATGAGGGATCACATATGATAATTGCAAATGTTGACACTCTTGCACTTTTGTGTCTGTTGAAGAAATATCATTATTTGAGTAACGCTCCCAGAGCTTATTTTAATGTGATCAGGATAAGAGGATTTCTAAAAGTATTGTGACTTGTTTCACCGTACAGTCTTGGAAAGTATAGTTCTCAACTTGAAAGAAAATTTGTCAAATGTTACATTTGGATGTAAATCACAGGAATGATGAAGATATTGGTCAGCAGAAGTGTTACACATTATGGACGATATGCCTATTCCTTCTGTGCTGTAGGTTTCATCAATAAAACATGAATGCGCACGTTATGATCCAATCTGAATTTTTGTGGATAATATGCCAGTGATCAATTTACATAATTGCTCCTCAAGACACTTAAATTTGGTAGTACTACATTGAATTTCCACAGCTTTCCTTAAAATTTCTTGATTAAGGCAAATACATAGGGCCGTCATCAGCTGTTATTTTCCAGCAACATGTAACAAGAGAGTCAACATTGTTATCTCGTGGACATGCGATATTCTGTTTCTTTGACATTTTATAAATCCCTTCATCTGAAATGTTACTGTCACTCCAAGTATAATTGTATGATAAAAATGATGATTTTTTGAGAACCAAATAGAAGACTGGATAATTTGTAAATATATCCACAGGAGATAAGAAAAGCAAGCAGTTTGAAAGTGATCATGCTATCCTTCCTAAAGAATTAATAAATCAGAGGATTACTTCTGTGATTAGATATATTAATGTTGTTATGAGGTGAAAAATTATATTTCCACATATTTCAGAAATCAATCAGCCTGATCTAATCATAAATTCATTAGTTTTTATGGAATCATATAACTTTAATCAGTTACAGTTCACAGCTGTAATGAAAGGTCATTTGTACATGGCAACCATTCTGAATAAATAAAATGTCGATTTCAGATTATGCTTACAATATATTTTATACCAACCATTCCAGTTGCAATAGTTTTCATATTGACATTGCTCTTAAAGTATTACAATATTCAATAGCATCAATAAAGGAGAATGAATGTATATTAAGCTGTTTGTAAAAGGCATACCACCTCTGCTGTTGTGTGTAATAGATACAGTTGATGTAAATGTGTCATATTGAATTACCAATATAACATGCTATTTGTGTTGATTAATGTCTGTTTAATGCCAGTAACAAGTGTGAACAATGTACAAGCTTGATCGATTTCAATAAGAAATTTATAGAATGACTTTGTGTTTTTTATGCCCACTCATTTGTGGAATCAAAATAGTTATTCCTGATGTAGAAATTTCTGTAGCTACATGTAAATGCAGATCATTTCCTTCATGGACATTGAAGTTGCTTTACATTTACTTATCTTTTGACTATCTCCGAATAGTCTATTTAGGGACCGTCTCAGATTGTCGCAGAAGTTCAAGAAACGAAATTTGTTCGTTTACATCAAAACCCCCTCCCCCCTCCCCCTAAACGAAATTTCAAAAGTGCGAAATGTTCATGTCTGCCTGAGAGTACAATGTTGCATTTTGCTATAGCTACTAAAGACGTATTCCCCTTGCCACATTACAATTAAAGTAAACGATCAGATTTGAGTACTAACAGGGCATTTTACCGCATAAAAATTTCATTTTATTTTACTTTCCCTTTTTGCATCTCTTGTGCTGCTGTTTGTCTTTGTGAACACGCAATTTGTACTTGGTAGGGGCGGTAAATAAGCGAAAAAATTTGACAAGGGGACCCAGGCATGTTCAATCATATTAAAACGACTATGACCAGGTGCATAACAAGTGAGAATAAAGACATCTAGTGGTTAGAGCAGACGCTTATAAATAGCACATTTTAAAAAAATGATATTTTTTGTCTTTGTATAATTTGATGAATGAAATGTTTAGGATACAATGTTCCTATCGGTAAATTGTGTTTGGGGCACAAACGAGATGGAAACAGTTACAAATTTGTTGGCACGAGTGTGGAGTTTTTCTCTAATTTACATTAAACACACGAAAACTTGTGATCACAAAATAAAGGTGCGAAAGTGAAGTTCACTAATTTAATGGAGGTCAAACCCCCTCCCCCCCCTAAACGAATAAATTTCGCTTTTTGAACTTCTGCGACAATCTGAGACGGTCCCTTATGATCATTGCATATTTATTGATATTCAGTATCATAAACACATTTCGAAAATTAATTGCGAATTCACAATCATAGTGAAAAGTGTTGGAGTTAACCATCATGCAATATGGTGAAAATGTAGCCTTTTCAAGTGATGGTTACATTACATTATGGAAAATATTAAATTTCAATTCAGAATCAAAGTGTATTTCGCACTTATTCTGGGTAGATATTGTATGTTTTTTTCTCTTTCATTTCAAAATGCTTTTGTTCATGTATAAACCAGTATATTTATGCAATTCTTGTTGTTCATGTGACCAACAGTAATATTTGCCTGTCCTTAAATGATGACATAACATAGATTTAAAAATTGACTGTGGATGGGAATCTTGTGGGAAATGATATTTTAATGAAGAGACAAGTCTTAGACGTTAATGCCTAGAGATGTCATGCAGTATACAACCCTGTCTCTGATTAGACTATATTATGCATCATCCAGATATAACCATCCCTGTGATAACATGATCTGATGCCTCAGCATATAGACTTTGATAATGCAACATAGTTCTTATGATATGCAGCAGTTTGTTAAGATATTTGACCGTGGGGCTGAAAATTCTGTTGATTTTCTGTTGCCCTGCATACCTTGTCCTTTATTTGTCAATCGGTATCAAGTACTTATTATGTGGTTTGTTTCCATTTTAGCTTTTTAATGTGTACCAGTCCAGAAGAACTCCATAGACAAGCAGATTGGGCAGGAAAGGGAGCTGCATCCAGAGCCAAATTAATGGAACAGCTTCAAAGTGAGTATATCTGTTCATGTGTCCACAAAACACTTCAATTATATCTTTCATAGACTTATCCTGTATTATGACTCTCAGCTCCAACAGTAAATCCAACCAAGGCATTTGCTAGAAATACACCTGTGTAACAGATTTCACATTTATGGTATTGTATATATTTTATCAATTTGGGATCATTAATTACCCTTTATGATTATACAGTCTTTGTTTATATATTTTAACAGCTTTGCTGCCACCATCGATAATGTTACCTCCGAGACGACTCCAAACACTACTCAACCAAGCCATAGAACTTCAGAAAGACAGATGTCCATATCATAATACCAAACATGATGAAGCCATCAGTGTTTCGTTATTGGTTGACCACTCGTGTACTAGGTATTTCTTGCTGTTTCTGTCGTTTTCTCACTCTCGTTCCCAACAATGCCATGTTTTGTCAGAATATAAGTTCAGCATCCGTACTTAAAATGCTACCTGTGATGGTAAGTTTTGATGTTGTGTAAAAACACAACTGAATAGGTGTGAGACACCTGTACAAGTTTGTTCACTGTTGTTTTTATAGAATAATAAGTGAAATTTTTGTCCAAAATTAGTCAAATTGCAAATTTAGATAAAAATTTTTCAAATCAAAGAAGGAAAGATGTAGACATGTAGACATGTTTTGAGAAGAATTTGCGTAATTATTCCACATCTACTGTAGTTCTTGCTGTATATTACTGGTTCTCTTTATATCAGTACTGAAAGTCTTACTGCAACCCATGTGTAACAAGATATTCCAAAGCCATTCCACATTTGATTAATCATTTATTTGAGTACTGTATCAAACCTTGCTTTAAAAAATGCAACTGAGGAGTGCTTGGGTTATAGTTCTCCTACTGGCACAGTATAGATACACAACTTGGTAAAGAGTTCATCACAGAGCACATTTACAAATTGAACTTTGATCTGTACGTTATACAGTATCTACACAATTATATCAGTTCTTCTAATGTATGTGCCTAGGGCTCATTCTCCATTCCTTTTGTCTTATTCTGCAGGGAACACTTTCCATGTGAAACAAGACAGATTCTAAATGAACACTGCGATGAAGTCTGGTTTTGTAAATTTTCACCAGACGGTTCCAAATTAGCCACAGGTTCCAAGGATACCACACTAATTATCTGGGAGGTACATCAGGTATGCCACTTGATAATCTATTCATCCTATGTTATGTTGTAACTTAAATGATAGTCCATATATACGTCGTATGATGATATTGATGTGCAATACATGTGAAATATCACTGCTGAATGGATTTTAAGTCTTGTTGAAAAAGCGTAAATTGAAAATACTTTGTTCGGTGTGATTTTTGAATAGCTATGTAAACAACTGTTTCCTATTGAAATTTGCTATAGAATATGGGAATTACATGATATCAGATAGCCTAGCTGTTGCTTTACTGAATCATCGCATTACAAGTCTAATTTTATAGACTATTTTGATGGGTTTCATATGATCCTGTAGGTGGACTGATAGCTGGGTGGATGGTCTTCATCCTTGAAGTATCATTTAGTGACAAAATCAAAAGCATTTTTCAATCCTCATTAAAAAATTCAACATTTTCTGAAGTGAGATCTCCAAAGTTAGCATAGTCAGAAGTGAAATGCCCGTAGGAGTTTATTTTTAGATGGACAATCAACTAATGGGGTGAATCACTCATCCTCTCGGTGATGTGATAGCCATGTCCAATCAAGTTGGAAGTGATATGCAGTGCTTTCTACAAGCTACTTGGCATGATTCCAGCTTGCAAAGAAATACCTTTTACTCCAGTGCATATTTTATTGAATTTCATTTTGTTTTTTTAGGTACAAAGATTTTTGTCACACAATATAGTTTTTAAACTACCGGTAGTAGGTAAAAGATAAAAGTCCTGCCATAATGTGTGAAACATGTTTCTTTGAATATTGTTCTAGTTTCAAAAGAGAGGAAAGGAGTTTCATGTGTCGCATATTTGCATTGTTATTGTAATTTATGCAAAAGAATGTGTAAGGTTAAGTTGTACATGTATGTTGATGTAATCATATAAACCGAATGTGTGTACATACCGGTAGGCTTTTTCACAGGACTGGACAGTTGCTAAATTTTTCAATATTTTGAAAGTTCTTCAAAAGTAGAGAGAAAGATAACATTCAGATAATATGTAGGGAATCACATAGCCTGTAATATTTCAAAACATAAATGGGTATTACTCAGTTCTGGCCTGTTTTGGATATCTGAAGTACATTAATGTATTATGCATACCTTTATGCTGGCATGTGCCTTTAAAAAAGTACATGTATCATGAGTACATTACTGCAAACATTAGTCACAAAGTTATTCTATCTGATAACTGTAAAACACTCTTGTGGATCAAGGACTTTTAATTAATGTCTCAGATTTTGATCAATATTGTCAGCCATGCTGATTCACTAACCGTACAACATAGAAATACCAATTCCACCTAGCTTTGCAGATATTCCTTTGAATTTAATCCCATTGCTTTTGTCACATAGGAAACCAAAGAACTCAGACATTTGCACACGTTTGAAGGCCATGCCTTTGGTGTTGCCTATCTAGCATGGAGTCCAGATAGTAAATTTATTATAGCGTGTGGTCCAGAGGAGAGTTCTGAGCTGTGGATATGGAATGTTGAGGTGAGTATCCACACCAGATATGATGATGATTCATGCTTCCTGTGTATTATTCATCAATGTCCAGTGTTGCTTTTTACATGTTTCTTGGTTAATATGATACATATGATTGAAAATTCAACTATCTAAATTAATAATTGACACCTGATCATATACCGGTATACTTCAGTGAGGCCTTGATCATTGTGTTTTTTGAGTTGGACAACTTGCTCTGTGTGTACCCACATCTGCTCTAACAGTGGTTAAAGCATTGCTTTCACAAAGTAACGTTTCAAAACATGAACCCATGAACCATCCAAACTTCTCTTTTAGCAGTGTATCTCTTGTCCTTCACATTTATATATTAGACATGCTGTGTTTCCTCTGGACTGGGTGATGATTGCATGAATCCCCTATAAACAAATTCCCCCTTAACAAGTTCCCCTCTACAATGAGATCCTAAGATATTGACATACATGTACATAGAGTATTGATAATGGCATTCCACACCATCATAACTGCCTTTGATGTAATATCAAATAGTTGATTTATCCCTCTATCTGTAGCCTCAGTGAAGTGATATAGTACCAGCTTCCCGTCTGCGGAAGGATGTGCTAAAGCTGAAAGACTATCAACTTGAGTTTGCCTGATATGAATGAAGTGTGAATGATTTGTGTAGGCTTTGAATTTATTCTGCATTTACTGGATGGAAAAGAGTAATAAATTGGAGATTGTCTTTAATTTGATATTTTATCAATGCTGCATTAACTTAATTTGCTGAGACCTTGAAAAACCTTAATTTGCATAATTTAAATTTGCATAATTATCACAGGTATGGTCCCCTCAGTCAAAACAAATCATCTTCAAATTTTTAAGCAGAGGGGGATATTGAGAGAAACCTGTAGAAAACACTGCAGGTGTGTCTTTGATTTCCATTTGCTCTGGACTGGCCTGGAAATTCTCACACTTTCTTTGGAAAGAGCCTTCCAACATCTACAAAATAATTCCACAGTTGTTGATCACATATCTCATATTTGCTGTAAAGCTTTCGTTTTTTCTGGTAAGCAACACAAATTGTACCTAATACGGTTCTCTCTATATTGATATGATGTAACAACAAATATGTAATGTAATAAAAATTGATGATTAATAAAAATGGTGATCCTCCACACAAAAAAATAAATACTAGATAATATGTATCTGTTATAAAAGTCAGAAGGGAAACACCCTATGCTTCAGACATAATTCCAATCTGCATGTCATTTACTGATATTTTTAGTTTGGCCGTAAACAATGTGTTTATTTTCAGACTGGTGATCTTAGGTGTAAAATGAGTCAATCACCAGATGACAGCCTTACATGTGCAGCCTGGAACTCAGATTGCAAGAGATTTGTGGCAGGTGGTATGAAAGGCCAGTTTTATCAATGTGTAAGTATGCATCACTCCACCAAAACCTGTCACTGTGGTTTCATTGATATGGCTGCGGTACTCTCATAGCCCATATTTTATCTGTTTTTACTGCATTTTCACTGTAAATGGGAATAGCTGTTCTGCCTGAAGGAATGGGAACGATCTTGTTGTTGTTGTGACAGGGTTCAAAAACTGATTCCAATATGGAAAAAAAATTATGTGTGTTATCTTTCATGTATAGTACAGCCATGTTTGTTTTGACAATTTGTGACTGCTGAACAAACCATACATTTTCTAAAATTTTATGATTTTATCAGCCATTTTGACCATGTAATGTTAATGTTTAGGCAAAACCTGACATTTATGAGATAATCAGATGTTTATTCTCAAAAGGGCCAACACAACATCAACTGAAAGGTGTTTATATCGACCTGTCCAAGGTTTCACTTGTAACTGTTTACATCAGAGACAGATAATCAAAGTTGACTGCAACTAAAGAGGCATATTCCAAACGAGGTCATAAACATGAGCAAATTGTTTAATGGGTTAAAATTTCTGTCACAGACAAAAGACTCAAAGTGTGCATCTGATAAGTAACAAAAGGTGTACCTTGTCGAGACTTGTCATAAAGTATGCTGCTTTAAGGCAGAACACGGACTCTCAAATTTTTACAATTCTTTTTTGATCTACAACTTGTGGGGGCTCATTTTAAAGCTCTTGGAGAAAGAAAAATTTTCACCAGCTTAGTTTTTCAAAAATCCAAAATTTAATTTTCCCCCTAGAGTTAACACAGGAATGGTGGCCATTTTGAATTTCAAATATCGCAGAATGTTCGATAACTTGTTCTACTAGTTCCAAACTTTGCAGCTGACCCCTGATTTTTATTGTTGATTTGGTAAGATAACGGTTTAAAGTTTTATTTAGGAAAGTTTGAGCAAAAGTTTAAGTCTTTCACTTTCGAGGTGCTATACTACCATAAGTATATACTAAAATCTGTGACATTTAAAGCATTGAACAAGGTGAATCTGCTACATTCATGTTCACCTTTGACCTCGGAAAGAATCTGCAAAGAGTGTATGGTTACCATTGTGTGTCAGCATGAATTGAAAATCATAAATGTTACCATTGAGATCTGGAACAGCTCTCTTATCCAAATTTTTTGCAGTGTTGCCCATGAGAACAATCCTGTTCTGGCAAATAGATGAGTAATGTTATAGTGATTAGAATATTCTATTCTAACTTGTACAGCCGATAACTTTGTTGAAAATGTGACAGAGGAATAATTTGATGACAGTCAGAATAAAAGACCAATCTTTGCAAAACTGTATGTAGGAATGTTTGAATCAAGACTTTGACTTATTGAAGTTTTGGTTTACAAGTAAATTTTGATCTCTTCTCATCAAACCCCCTAGACATTTTAAAACTCAGAGGGACCACTTTAAGCATCAACAGCAGAGAGATAGAGAGAAAATAATCTACCACAACATTTTTCGCAATTTCAGTCATACATTTTTCCATCTTTCACAGGATATAGACGGTAATGTGTTAGATTCCTGGGAAGGGGTGCGGGTGCAATGTGTAGCAGTTAAAAGCGATGGTAAAACCATTTTAGCATCAGATACACATCATAGGATAAGAGCGTATAATTTTGAAGAATCATCAGACCATAATATGTAAGTATCGAATTTGATATCTCTTTTGTTTTCGTTCTTTTGGATATATGACACAGTTGCCCTTCTCACACATGTTTATTTCTTGCAGACAATTCCCCAAACAATTAATGAAACCGTCTATTCCGTTGAGAAATTTAATCAGGCAGAACTCTCCTGATTATGTCTGTCTAGCTTCCTTTATTTGCTGTTTAAATTTAGTTCTCATTTTGTTTTGAGAAAATTAAACACCAAGTACACAAGGGATTTCACCTGTCATATAAACCTAATTCTGTTTGCACTAACCCAGAATTTTTCCAAGGAAGGAAAGCAAACTACTGTTTGTACTCCACACTAACACAGTGTTATGTCAGTGACAATTGATGATATTATCAACAGGAAAATCTTCATAGATAATTGTTATATCCGTGTATACCTGCATGTGCACACATAAACACATCAACTTGGACAATTTAAATTGCTTATTAAAGGGCCAGTAACTGTTAAACTTTTGATGATTTTGTCACTATTTTTGTTTTGTGTGTCATGTACAGCTCTACTGCGCAAAACATGTTGAGATACTCAATATTCAGCTTGTCAACTCAGCCTGTATGTGTGTTAACTGCATTGCTATTGTTGTCATGTGAATTCCGGTCCGTACTAGAATTCATATGTATAGAGGTATAGATGCTATTGTGGCAAGCTATTTTAAGATGCTTTGGGGAGTTGAATAACAAGAACTTGCAATTGACATGCAAAAGCAAAACAGTGAAAAATTATCAAAAGTTACAAATACTGGCCCTTCCATGGACACAAGTCACCATGTCATCAGGTTTGACTGTTCTTAGCTTCTTGTTTCTTGTTTCTTTCATTTCTTTTTCCACAACAGAGTCCAGGAAGATCATTCCATCATGTCTTTTACACTGAATGACAAAGAAAACTTAGCCTTACTCAACGTTGCCACTCAGGGAGTACACCTATGGGATATTCAAGATAAAATACTGCTCAGAAAGTTTCAAGGTGTTACACAAAGCTTTTATACAATATATTCTTGTTTTGGTGGTGTTAATCAAGACTTCATTGCCAGTGGTAGTGAAGGTAAGTAAGATGACTCATTGTTAGTCCTCATGTTCAAAGTCTAGGGAGACTCAGAGATTTGGTCGTGTCCGTGTGTCTGTCTGTGCATGCATCCGTTCACACAGATTTCTCAGAGATGCCTATAGTGATTTCTTTCAGACTTGGTATAAGGATTACTACCTATGGTTATACACATGCATGTTGATTTGTTATGTGATACAATCCATTATGACCATCATTTCCGTCAGTGGTTTCTAAATTTACCGTATTAAGCAAGTGGGGACTATGTCATTGACAGTGATTTGTTTTGTCTACCACAACACTGATCTCATTTAGAATCTGTGATTATGAATGTACTGTCATGTGGTATGTGTCATTTTGGAGCTGATATTTGGAAAGAACCACGTATCGGTTCATGGATAATATATCCGACAACTGTTGACTGAGTAACGTTGAAAGTTCATTCTATGCATGCACACATGTTAGAACATGCAAATGATGTTGTCTACGACCGAGATGAGTCATAACAGAGGACTTTCACCAAATTTCACAGAAAAAAGTACTAAATATGTTAAGACCCTGATCAGATGTTGGGTGAATCAAAGTGTGGATGGGAAAGACTTTGAAGAAAGGATTTAGCATCTGGTTTTCAACAAGGATGACAGATCAGATTTGTTCTGCGGCATTAATTCTGTTTCAGGCAGCATCTGATTAATTTTAACAAACCTCAAGAGATTTTTCTGTCAGATAATTTGGTGATCTAATGATTCATAAGCATAGATCTGTTATCTCGTTGTGGATGTGAGGTTTAGGTGACTCAGAGTATGTTATTACTTGAAGAGCTACATTATATCCATCTTACGAGTAGCTCTAGGGCACTGCTGCTGTCCAAGGAATTGCTCATCATTGATGAGACTACACTCATTATAAATGCAAGCAGAACTTATATCTCATGCAAGCCTTTCATAGAAAGCAGAATAGGGCTGTTTGCAAATGACACCATTGTTCTCTCGTTAATATGCAAAAATAAATATTTGTCTGCAAATTTAGATTAGTATATTTAGAAGTCATGCATGCAAGAATGACAAAAATAATTACTTATTAAACAGGAACTTCCCCCATAAAAGCTGGATTAACGTAAATCCATGCAAATGTAAAAAAGGTCACTCTACTGATCGGATGTGCCGTGTTTGGTCCCAGAATCCCATATTTTTGCCATCTTTCAGGCGTTCATTGTCATTGAATCTTGCATGTGATGCCTGTGAATATATAGTGACCAAACTTGAATCGAAAATATACTGAAAAATTGTTCTGTTTTTTGTCTGAGAACACATATGTTTCAA
This sequence comes from Ptychodera flava, assembly GCA_001465055.1. Taxonomy (NCBI): domain Eukaryota; kingdom Metazoa; phylum Hemichordata; class Enteropneusta; family Ptychoderidae; genus Ptychodera; species Ptychodera flava. The sequence continues at coordinate 239,243 of LD343775.1, forward strand.
AACGTGTTCTCTGTACGACCATTTGACCCCTTTTTGCATATGTCACGAAAGTGCACATCAGGATTATTGAAATTTATCATACAGTCGATCAAAGCGATGCTATGAGAATTCAAAAAACTCCCACCCAGTGTGTGCAAATGGCTGTGTCATCAGTAGTCCCCTATTGTGTGCCCATGGTCCTGTAACTTCCCGTTTAACCCTTTCACCACCATGGTTTGTCCCAAATCCATTGTTTTCTATGGTAAAGTTGGACCTGTATACAGGGAACTGGAGGTGAAAGGGTTAAGGGGACAACTTGTGTAACGTACAATGAATACTAAAAAGATATATAAACAGCTCAAACCACAGGGGCTCATAAGTGGCTATATAAGTCAATATTACAGCGTTTTTCTTTCTTTTTCAATGTTAAAAATAAACTAGCTGAAGAGCACAACACTTATGTAGCTGTCTTTTGTGTAGCTTGTATTGGCATGTATAGTGCGCCCTCAATAGGGAGTGTGATCATATGTAAATGCGACCTTTAGTTCCGTGACCTCTAGCCATGCCTACTTCCCTCTCCATATGGTCGGACATGCGTACAGATGTCGCTGTGTTTACTGACGTCGCTGTGTTTACTGTACTAAATTCCCATTAGTACAGTAAGCATAGCGAGGACAGGAAGTAGGCATGGCTAGAGGTCACGGAACTAAAGGTCGCATTTACATATGATCACACTCC
>LD343775.1:244098-262891 GCA_001465055.1 Ptychodera flava
ATTGGTTGCATGTTATGTATTTCAGTCTTTGTCAAATATTGTAAATGAAAAATCAAGAACAGTTTACTGTGTACTTGTAAAAGATAACATATTTGTCAATACATAAATTGCCTTGCAGATTGATTGTCTTAAAGATTATCACAGAAGTAGAAAAGGAAAAGAAGCTAATCAAATTGCTGTAACATATTCACTCTCAGTGCCTCTATAGGCCTATACTTAGCTATTTTATCATTACATTCAGCTGTTCGTTATCTCCATGAGCCAAGGCACACTTGGGGTCAATGTCATCACTCTGTGCCAGTCTGTCTATGTCAGTCTGTCTGTATATGTATGTCCATGTTTCATACAATTGTTGACTTGTTTTGATAACTACCATATGGGAGCGAACAGTGATGTTGTCACTATTTTTTTCCAATATTGCTGCCCGATGGTCATTTTTGGATTTTTTCATGTCTTTGAGGCTTAATCATATGCAAATATTCCTCAACCAATGTTGTTGAGACCTGGTACAAAGATAAAGTACTATGGCATACATATGCATGTCTACTAATTTTGTGCTATGATCCATATGGTCAATAGACAGCCATTTGATTTCAATTTTGGTGTGATTTTTTTATGTCTTTGAAACATAAACATAGGTCACTGTCCCTCAATGGACTGATTTTGTTCAAACATGATATGAAGATAAAATACTATGGCTGCATTCTTGTGCACATTAATTTGTTTCATTATATGATCCGAAATGGCTGATGGCTGATTACAACGACATACCCAATCCTATAGCATTTCGAAAATTCCACCAAACCATGTGTATAGTATGTGCCGTCATAACACTAGAGCCAGTGAGGGCATCATTATGTCTGATGTAATCAAAAGTTCCTTCAGTGGTCATTACCGGCAGAGATGAGTCATTTATTGAACGTTCCTCAGATTACTTTATTATGCAAGTCACAGGCCTGATGCAACCGTTGCATCAATGTCATTCCACAGCGACCTAGACCACAACTACCTAGACACAAAAGATTATAACAAAATGGATATGTGGGGACTGTGTCATCAACGATGACTTGTGGTTTGTATGTTTCATTTCTTTTAATTGCTGTCTTTCCAGATGTAACCAGTTGTTACAACTAAACTTCAGAGTTTGATTTTCTGTTGACTCAGTTCAAGAATAGCTACCTTCAGCTTTGAATACTTGTAGTAACATCAGTCCAAGGGTGCTAACCACATCAACTTTGTATTCTTTTCAGAACCACCCACGACAGAAGCTAGCTGTAGTAATAGCAATGGAACAACAAATGGTAGCAGCACGTCAGTCTAGTATACAAGAACCAGAAACAAAAGAAAATAACTAGAGAGGAATTATAGAAAAAAACGTGAAAACTACTTTGTGCAGAAGTCAGACCTGTTGTACGTTTTGATGGTGAAGATACCCAACCACCCTGCTGCTTTGATGGCTGCAGTTTGTGCACATTCTTCTCACCATTCCTTGTCGTTGTCATCTGTGTTAGCAGAGTATTGCTGGATGGAAACATTGTGGCATTCTCAGTTTATATTACATCGACTCCCTTTACGATGCAGGAAAAGGCAAAAGCAAGGCAAAAATGAAGCAAAAGAAATCCATAGCACGAAACAGAAACGCTGTGCCTAAAATGTATATAGGACACAAGAAACCGGAGGGGCCAGTCATTGTAGCACACATGTGTGCGCTTGGCAAAAAAACTTTTCACTGCAGACGCGCAAAAGCGCAGAAAAAACCCCGTGCTGATTTGAAGCGGACATTTTCGAGGTATACACAGAGTCCATAAATCATTCAATGCCACCAGGAACTACTGAAGGAACACAGTCTTATTCAATATACAGTCCAATACAGGGACACTCTCCACAAAGTCACATTATTGTTGTTTCATTATATATTGTTTGTTGTGCAATTCTCTCTTGTGTTCCCCACATTTGTTTTATTTACATGAAGTGCATGTAAGCACAATTTAAACTCCTACTTTTTGTTTGCTTTCTGTTGTCAATATCCAAGTACTGAGTTACATACGAATGCATGTAAGGAAAAACATCACACAGGTCTGATTGTCATCGCTCATAAAAAAGTCACTCCAAAAAAAATAACATAAAAGAGGAAATGATATAATTTATATTGGATTTAATCGCTTTTTTTTCTGTCAGTAGAATAAGTGGCTACAGTCTTACTGTAGTTTTGGTGTTTAGGGTAACCCAGCCAGACAGTGAAAATATTATATGTGTTTGAAATTTTCATTTTAAAGAGGTCATTCTCGGTTTGTGCAAAAACCTGTCATAACTTTTTCAGCTCATTTTTTTCCCCAAAGGTCTTTTCTGGAAATATTTTCCAATGTTTTCTATGCCCTAGCCATACCACCTACTTGCATCAGAAAATGTACATCTAGCTGCCAGGCGCTAAAAATCTTATGACAGAAAAGTTGGCATCTCCTTCAAACTGTCGCAGAAATTGATGCTACAAATGTAAAAACACACACAATCAAATCTGTTACTAAAGTAGGATGCACCCCATGGACAGTTATTCGGACTCAAACTTTTACAATTCTTGTTAGGTCTACCACTTGTGGGTGTTCATTTTGAAGTTCACGGGGAAAATTAAGTTCACAGCCAATCATTTTTGTGAATATCAAAAATTAATTTTTTCTTCAAAGAGTTTAATATAGGGATGGCGGCCATTTTGAATTTCAAGCTTTTGGAAATACTGGGTAATTTGTTTCTCTTGTTCCACATTTTGCACTGTGACCCCAGATTTTTATTCTTGATTTTGAAAGGAAATAGTTTAAAGAAGTTCCTTTCAGACAATTTGAGCACAAGTTTTTCAATTTCAAGGTGCGTATTACCTTAATGTAAACAAAATAAATGGTCATTATGCATCAATGTTGTCAGGACTTATGTCAAACTTCTTACCCACTCTGCACAGATTGTGAACCTCTGATAAAAACAAAAGGGGAAAAGTGTAAATGTCTGATTTGGCCCACAAGTTTATATTCAAAAGTCATTTTATTTCCCAGCATTGAACCAATTTTATCATAAGAGTAGAATCATGAAGTAGACACCATGTTTACATAGCTTGTACCATAAGCAGTAACATAATTAGTCTTATATTGATTGAGTGGTTTAAATCTCGTTCTGAATGTGATGCCAACTTTTCACTCCTTCCAGTCCCTTCAACACACACCATTTCAGTTGGTCAGTATATTTATATACACATAGTGAAATATGTCTATATTTTCTACCATCTATTCCATTTTTATCTACCAATGTGTGTATTAAAATATCCTCCCCTCCCCTTCCCCTCAAATATAAATTCACAACTTTTTTAGAGGTGGTAAGCATCAAATAAATTTCAAATCATTTGTTCAACAGAGTACCTTCTCTACTCAGTAACAATGGTGGTCTACTTCTGTAACACATGAGTGTTATCTGGTGCAGTACAAATCTGGTCTTGCTTGCACTTTCAGCACTGACAACAGTTATGCATACGTGTTCTAGGTTATCACATGTTACGTGTAAATTCTAATTGGGCATTTAAAAATGGCGACCAAGAAAATGTGAAGTTTGCATTAAAGCAAAATTTGTACAGTTGAAGAAATGCTGTTCATAACTTTCACCATCTTTTTCTTAAAATCTAAATCGGTGATGCTGAGGTCATTATTTCAATGCTAGGAGACATTGTTGTGGGCAGGCTTTTAGCTTTGGCAGCATTGTGACATGAGAGACCCGTGCATGTAGATGGATTTTCACATTGCAAAGAATGTTGTGCAATGTGCCAGCACAAACTCATTTGTGTTCACCGTTGCCACTTACCTTTCTGTGATTGTATCATTTTGATTACATCCACACTGCAGAAAAGCTTGTACCCAACAACTTTTGAGAGTTACTGTGTGTGCGCTGGTCACAAAAGTAGTCGTGATAAGAGTACAGTGAGCCTTACTCATAAGTAAAAAGAATAGCAACATAAGAAATGTGCTTCAATCCTTGTTTAAAGGGGCAGCTTTTATATCAGCTTTATCTCTGAGCAAATTGACTAACTGTGCACACCTTTCAAAGGAGAACAAGGCACAAAAATCAGTGTCAGCAATCACTAATATGAGAACCAGGGATTGAAGACTGCCCCTTTAAAGGGGATTGTTTCTGAGTTGTCATATTGTGTTATGCTTATTGAGTGACATTTCAACTGACTGCCATAACTCTTCAAGAACTCAAGAACATTATCTGTAACATCCATGTTTTTTTTTAATGTTGTACAAAAAATGCAATTTCCAATGAATTAACTGCCAAATGAGCAGTTACATTGTTATTTTGACCAACACATTTCCATGCAGCTTGCCATTCTCATGAAAAAAAGCAAAGGACTGGTTTGCGGTTTAAAAGTTGTGATTAATTTATTCCAAAGTCAAAGACTGACAGACCTGTTGTATCAGTAGTTGACTTCAAAACACAAGTCTGTGCGAAGTAAAAGTTGCCATGGATGAGAAATGCTGAAACTATCAGTCTGTTTTCTGCAAGTATGATGTCTTAGGCAGTAACATGTCGATGGCTGTTGTGAATAGTAGGTCAATGCTATTACTCTGTGGAAACTTTTTTTATAGGAAACAATGCAGATATTTGAGTTGTATACACATAGGGCTTGTGTATACTGTCTGCACTGCATGCATCCCGAGTAGTGCAGGTCTGTCAATACCCTGGTGCAGTTATCTTAATGCTTTGTTTCACTCAGGGCATGTCATGTTAACATGTAGTTCCTTCCAAAGATTTGTTCTCTTTATTGTGATCAATGACAAGTTGTCAAGTTGTGCCAAAGAGTTGCTATCATATTTCAGAATTTTTTTCCTCTTGTTTAGCTTCCATCAAAGTATTTTGGCACAGTAGAGAAATCGTAGCTTGGATTGTGGCTTCTGTGATCTGTTTACTAAACTTCAAGCAATACCCCCACCATGTCCCAACCCCCAATGCCAGCTGGTGCAGAGAAATTTATGAGAGTGCACTGGATAAGCAGCTCCTAACTTGTGTAGTCCATAACACCAATAACAGACCTGAGTTGTTTAAGCTGTATCTGTAAAAACACGAGAAATGGCGGGCAAAATATTCTTTTTCACGGGATCTTGTACAATACAGAATCATAAATGACAGGCAGGTAAACTGTTTTGTAGAGCTATCATTTCACAAAAATTTAGCACCTTTCAAGTCACAGCCATGTTATACTAATTCTACTCAAAGTTTACTCGATGCCACTAGTGAGTTTTTCCAAAAGAAAACCAAAGTACTGGAACACCAAAGCAATGGAAAATATCAAAGGAAGTGTCAGTAATGACCAGCTTATGCATGAGAACAACCACAATAGCCAATGGGTGTGTGTGTGCGTGCATGGCTTGTCTTACTCAAGTGCACAGACTGTGTATTCATGAATATAGTGTACATATTCTTTAAATGCGTCACTTTGTCATATAGGGGACTGTATGTGTACATTCTTCAACAACAAGTCATCATCAAATCCAAGTTGATGTTACGTCATCAGCTTGAATCCTCTGCTGTTAAAAAGTGGCCTTGTCATGTGTATGGTCTAGTGTAACTCTTTCACATCACAGAGAGAACAATACAGTACAAGAAAATCCCTTTCTAGCCTGGTACACTCATGTTGACCCTGTCAGTTGCTTTACTTTTGGCTGCTATGGTCAATAATAGAATAATTCAATCTAATCTAGGAACTCTAATTTTAATTTAAGGTCTTTTTGTTGAATCAAATTTTCCTCCCTATGAATTTAAATGTGGACCATTCCGTGAAATAGAGGGCAATGTTTTGGTTGTGATTTTTATTTTGTGGTGACGGTAGGTGAATCTCTTTGAAGGATATGTTAGCATGTTACTGGCAATTATTTCGACTTTCTTTTAATTCTTCATTTTATATTTAAAATTGCTTTGTATATTGATATCATGTAAAGAATAAATGAAAGGAAAAAATGTCTTTTTGCATTGTTCATGTGTGTGCTCATTTCTACCTTGACTTAGAAACCATTTATGTCATGTCTTTGCTAATGGAAGCAAAATGAGCCTTGGGACACTGTTGCCATAAATTGAAGGTTCTTGAACAAAAATCAATGAGTTTTTGTAGAGTCGGTCACCAGTATTTGAGGTAACACAGTTAATTGTTATACACCTAAAAACTGACACGCACACATCGTCCACAGGTTGGTGAGTGTTAGAAAAAGAGCCAGTTTGTGACACAAGTTTCAAAAACAAAATCTAGTATGTTAGATAATTGACCCTCGAGAAAAACTCGAGAGGGTCTATGGTTAGATCAAGACCTAACGAATGAAACTTGTAAGTGTGAAGAGCTGACACAAAATAATCAGTGAACACTTCTCATCTTGGTTCAGAGAAAAAACATTACCTCGTCATGTAATGGTTTATAGATATTGAACTTGAGATTGTGCTTGGCATATAATAGTCTTCCAAGGTTCTATTGCATATATTCCAAATTTATTCCCTTGAAATCCTTAACATGATCACAGAAACAATTGATAGAAACAGAGATCTGAATTACTATGCAGTATGTATCGAGTTACTAGTTGGGTTATCTTGACAAAAATCTGAAAAATTTACGGAGAATATACAGTGATACATACTGTTATCTATTGCTACCAATTCAAAAGTTACAAACAAGTGCGCCCTCAACTGAGCGAAGACATCATATCAACAGGGTCAACATATTGACACAATGAATGACCATGAGCACACAGCTCTTCAAATATGAATGAAAGCAATTCGTGGAACCCTTAAAGACATTGGTCGATTTATAATCAAGTGACAGTGCTGTAATCTTAGGAAATCTGGAGAAACATTTCAATAATAGTACATGTATTCGAGAAGAGTCTAGGATGACTAATTAAGGATGTCATTGATAATACAATGCATACAATACAGCTACTCGAGAAACCAGCAGACAACAGTTGGAACACATATCAAATTTCAAACAAAATATATATACATGTAAAAAATTTATTATAGTTATGTAAATATATCAGATAAAACTCTAAGAATTTAAGTATTGATTAGCACCACGTTCAATACACATATGATCAACTCACTATCCTAAGCCTTGATCAATTTTTCAGATTCCTGACACTAGCTTTCATTCCTAGCCTGCATAAGGGTTCATCTTAAACAAGACAAACCACTACTTCAATAGTTTTACAAGACATTTTGTATCCTATGTAAGCAACTCTGATGGTTCCTCCAGGGGAAAAGAATTAAAAGATTCAACGGTCATTACAAATCAGTTATTACAGAAAAGTGTTAAAATTTGATTTTTTTTGCCTCAACTACAAAGTATCCTTAATGTACGTCTTACATCCAACCAGGCTTTGCTTTGCATGACCCAACATAAATTCTATCAGTCAATCATCACTACCTATTTTAAAGAGGTCCTACTTTGCCACAGAAATTGTTGGATTATACCAAACTTGATGATAAAAGGATGAATGTAAAAAGGAAACATCAGTAAAAATACCAGAACATGCAAAACTACATACAGGCAGTCTTTTTATTGATATCTGCAATATCACAAACTGTCCTTTGACCTCATTATGATATGTTTTCCTACATCATGGTCCCCTTACTCAACATCCTAAATCAACATGCTGATGCTGCTTAACAGATGACAAAAGCAACTGTGTGATGTCTGCACATTCAATGATAACTAAGCTGTCATTCTCTGAGACGGGATATCCTGGTTTCAGAACTCCTGGCAGTATCACATAGCATTTCCTTTGAGGCAAGTAATACAGCATTTAATCTGGTAAGTACATTTATTGACATGTCAACCATGTGTCAAAAATTTGCCATTGACAATCGACCAGATTTGTACATTTTATTGATTTCTCTTGTCATCAAGGGTATGTCTTTTGCTAACAAAATTCCGGATAAACTTGTAACTTATAATGCTACGGTCACTAAAATTAGGACATGTACGCAAGGCTGCTACTGTTTGAAATAATCACATTTCTCTTCTGATCGTACAGATCAAGTCTATGTTTAAAACTCATCTTGGCATACATGTCACTGGTACACTTCTTTTTGAATCCTGTTGTTGTTGTTCATTTTTGGACTTCGTTTCTGCTTGACACTGGCTGGAAGTAACGTCGGATACATCTTGTATTCGGTGACTTTGGAGATGTAGGAGTCGTTGGCTGAAATGTAAACAAATAAAGAAAGTGTTAATATTGTCACTGAAATTGCCTTTGCTGGCCTTATACGATACTGTAAAGCCTTGTGTAATAACTTTTTTGAACAGAGAGAGTATGATATGCAATTCTGTGACATGCAATTTCAAAATATTTCAGACAACCCTGCATGACTTTTAAAATACATTGGTTAAGGTGGAATTTGCCTTGGAGACAGATATTTTTCTCAAACTTTTACGATGTTTTTTTTTGTACCACTTGTTGCGGCTCATTTCGAAGCTTATTGAGTAAATGAAGTTTTCACTGCCTTACTTTTGTGAAAATCAGGAATTTTATTTTTCCACATAGAGATAACACAGGGATGTCGGCCTTTTTGAATTTCATATATCAGTAAATATATCAGTAAATATTGGGTAATTTGTTTCTCTAGTACCAACATTACTGTGGCACCTAATTTTTATTCTTGATTTTGAAAGAGAATGGTTGAAAGTTTGTTTTAGATGAGTTGGAGCAAAAATTTCAGTCTTTCATTTTAACAGCGCAAACTACCTTAACTAGAACTTTTGTATTTCTTTGAAATCTTCACTATACATATTGCCAGGGAAACTATCATCAGTCACAAAACCATCCAGTTCTGAATTCCTTCCTTTCATATGATGCAATCTTTTTTTAAAGGCACAGTTATACATGTGGTAAATTCTGGTACAGTTTGAAAACAATATGTTCTTGTGAGCAGCCACTGAAAACCATATAGATTTCAACAAACCTGGGGCATTTTTGGAGACAGAGGTCGTCGACTTCCTGTGGACATCAAGTCCTTGTTACTTGCTCTCATGACCTTTGTCAACTTTGGTGAGCTTTTGCTGTTACTGGGACTTGTTTGCTTGCTTGATACAACATCCTCACTATTGAGTAACTTCTTCTGTCTAGTCAGCTGACTCAGCCAGTTTGTTTGTTTCTTTTTTATTTCACCCTGACAATTTAGTTGCTGTTGTCCACTTGCTTTCTTTGGTGAATCCAACACTAAGTTTGGTAGATTGATGGTGGGTGACCTGCAAATATTCTCATTTCCCTTCATGTTCCTGACTATGTCAGTTTTTGGTGAGGCTGTCACAACATCATTACTTTCAACGTTAACATTTATTTCAGATAGTTTCTGCACATCTTTCTCTTCTGGTTCCATCACAAAATGCTGTTCCAATGGCTGTAAATCACCAGTATTGAATGTCGTCTCCTCACACACCTTGACTTTATTTTCTCTTGAAAACCGTTCATCATCTTCAATTTTCCTCTTGACACCTCTTAAAGTTCCATCATCAGCAGATCCACTGACATTCTCTTTCTCCTTCACCGGTGATTTTCTTGGAGATTTTTTCAGAGTTCCTTGTTTGACAAGCTGTTTCCTGTTCAACCACTTTTTAATAGAAGAGTCCCTGAGTTTTGGTGATACATATTTCCTGTTTGTGTTGCATTGTGGTGGGGTGACAGGCAAGGTTGCAGCTACATTTGGGCTACTGCTCACTGGACTGGTTGGAGCACTTCTGGCTAGAAGTGGTGACAGTGGCCGCACTGTCATTGGCTGACTGTCAGTAGACGCTCTCGTTGAAGAAATCGATGTCTGAATGACAGTGACATCATTTGATCCTGCATTACCTGTAGGATGGAATAATAAATCACTGTATTTGCATTACCATTGCCAAAAGTGGAATACTGTGCATAGGTTTGACTGTACCTTATTACTTGACAACACAAAATATCATAAATTATAAATTGGTCTCGGAGGGTTAGGTGTAACATTCCAATTACCATAGACCATTTCCACAGACAGTGATATTCTCACAGTAAACAAATGTGCAATGCACTGTAACTGTCACATTTTCACTATGTTGTGAACATGCATACATGGGTAATGAGGATTTCATCTGGAATTATATCCAAGTGGAAAATTGAATCGAGCAAAAGATGACCATAAATTCTTCCTGAATATGAGGTATTTTGCACTTTTCTCACAAATAATTCTTGCCTCCGGACAGTACACATTTATGATTATTTTTCAAGTGTCTGTACATCTTCAATCTCTACATAGATTCATCATGTTAACAGATTACCAGGTAAGCACACCATCTACCCAACATATTTATGGATTTCCAGTAAAAGAATTGGAACAATCAGCAAAAAATACAATTTGAAAGACATACTTTAAAGCAATCTTAGCGGGTATTATAAACTTTTTATTTCAGTTTTTCTTAAAGTACATCAAAAAAATCTGCAAACTCAACTGAAGAATGTTCTCTCACCGTTTGCATGGTTGCTGACTGTAGACTCAGCTGATGCACCTGTGGATATGTACTTAGTACACCATCCACTTCTTTCATTGATAGGAAGTGGTTCCGCTCTTTTGTTCAATCGCCATACCTTGACAGTATTGTCATCAGAACAAGTGACCAACTACAAAAAAATGAGGAATCTGATTAACTGATATTTATGTTAAAATATTCACTGCATTGACAGTGAATTATTTTGCACAAATCTCATATTCAACTTTCTATATTGTTACAAATACTGAATGTAAGCCATACAAACCTCTGGCTTGCTTGAAGGCATTTGCATACAGTAATAAAACTTACACTGTTAAAAAGAATTTATGACAATTGAAAGTCAAATGTAACAGGTAAATGCTATAAACGTATTTAACGAAAATCATGATGAAAAATAAAAAGCAAAACACACAATAAAGCTAGAATTTTACCAGGTTTTCTTCTCATGTGACAAAATCAAACTCATTGCAAAATATCCAAAAGACATACCTTAAAGAAGTCTTTGCGATTCCAAGCGACACTGGTAACTTCATTGGCATGGCCTTGCAATTGGTATAATGGTTTCTCTGATTTACCGACCTGTAAAAGATGAAAGTATTCGTGACAAGATGACATTAACTTCACATTGCCATTTGTATATATTGAGATTTCAATGTTGTGTTTGTTGGACAATTGGCAACATGAATACTGGGACTTTCTGATGTTACATCACTATACAGTGTATGATGTAAGAATACATGTATTTGAATATTTCACTATTATAATGTATTATTTGATTTGAATTCTTTGATAATTAAATATTTTTCAACAAGCTTTTGCTTCCATCTCAGTATGGATATACACCATATAGTTACAGGGTGAAGAGTTATCCAAAACACACAAAGAATCCTTTTATCTTGTATGATGCAAAATGCTCGTTTGTGTAGTTGAAAGGGTTTATTATGTTCAGTTTATTTTCCACAGAAGTACAGTAAATTCAAATTGGTTGCATGTATGGATAAAAAATATGAAGACTTGTAAAATTAAAATCGAGTTACCCTGGGTAAGATGCTTTGATAAAGTCAGAGAAGTGAGCTTGAATTTAATTAATGCATAATTCAATACAACACAAAATGCAAGAATCATACACCGATATAGTTCAAATAAAACGCAAAGTTGTACATACCTGCCAAATGTAGCCATTGTCATCACTGGAGCCACTCAGTAAGAATTCATCGTTTGGTGAGAGAGAAGCTTTCACATAAAATGAGGAATGTAAATGTCCGGTGTATTGTGCTACTGGAGCAGTTGAAATACCTGCACAGTCATACTGGTATATAATATTATCCGTGCAACTGGCAAACATCCTGGAGGACGTGGAATCCAACAGTAAATTGGAAAATCCTAAACATGAAACAAAAGAACCAAACAATATCAGACATCATTGTTTAGGTAGAATTTTCTGTGGAGACAGACAATCAGACTCAAAGATTTACAATACTTTTCTTGTCTACTACTTTGTGTAGGCTCACTTTGAAGGCATGGAATCAACAAAGTTTTCACCATATTTTTGTGAAAACTATAAATTTAAATTTCTCCATAGATTTATAATAACACAGGGTTGGTGGGGTAATTTTCTTTTCTTCAGTACCAAAATTTGTGAGTGACCCCTGATTTTTAATTTCAAGTTTGGTGAATGGTTTGAATTTTCCCAAAGCAAAGTTTGAGCAAAACTTCAATTATTTCAGTTATGAGGCACTACTGAGTTACTAGCTTAACTGATTGACAAGCGGACAGTTTTTGTGTTTGTACTAAGCTGATACCAAGAGTGGAATGAGTATCTGTCCATATCATCTTTGCATCCACTATTCTCACATATTCTCCCAGTCAAGTAGAAAAAATGCTAATACATATTCCATCCACTGAACAGCATTGAAACTTTACTGCAACCCTAATGATATATTCTGGTTACTGTTCAAAACTTCGCAGAAATATTTTTCCTTTGCCTCGTGTTGTGAAAACTCTTCAAAGTTTTATAGATATTTTTGTAAAAAGTGTTACATTACCTCTTTTCCTTATACTACTGCCAGCATAGGGAAAGACATGTCGGGGTGTAGGAGCCTTGTTTCTGTTGTAGTTTTTACGTAAATCCCAAATTTTTATAGCCCTGCAAAAATTAAATGAAGATAACGTCATTGAAAGATAATAAAATAGGCCAACTTGATATGTTTGACAAGTCATTATCTTTCCTCAAAAACTTTTGATTTGGTTAAATGTTTACAATTATACATAACATCTTTTTAAAGATGGAAATTTATGTTTATCAGTTAATTGTAACTCGGTAGATTTCATGATGCAATATATAAATTGGATGCAATGTACACTTACCCATCCATAGCACCAGCTGATATGAGAGAGTGTTCATCTTGGAAAATAATCGCTGTTACACTTTGCTGAGAGTCATTTGCTGGTTTGGTGTTACACAAACGTGTCTTTTTTCTCTGTCTGGGAGTTGATGCACTGGTGTTGATGTGGGCACTTCGTATAACATCCACTGGAGTACAGCTGTCACCTTCACTCACTGTTATATGAACACAACAAACCAAACATGCTATGTGTTTGCAAACAGGTGATGCAAATAATATTAAATGTGATGTATTTGCTCAGTAGAAATGGAGAACTTGTCAGAAATAGTGATTGTGAGAAAGGAAAATAAAAATTTTTGGTACGCTTTGAACTTGTAAACTGAAATCAGAATCAGTATTCTTCTTCTGGTCAATTGTTAGTTTCACATTCATGATATTAATATCTTATATACCTCAGCTGATGTTAATGTGGAAAAAATGTTGAAATTGGCTTTTGACACAAGCTTTTGTTTTGAGCTGTGATTCCAGGGGCCATGTGCCTGGGCCATACTGAAACTGAAGTCAATTGTATTGAAATACAGATTAAACACACACTCCATCATTCATGTAGGAAGAATACCACATTATCACAGTCAGGTCAGCAACATTCCCATGAATAAATCAATGAAGTTTCTGCTATCGTAATCAAGGGTTTAGAAGGAAGTTCAAACGGCAAAAGAGAAAAGCCTTACCTCTTTTATTGCACCTTGTGTCCCATATCATGATATTACCATCTCTTGCGCAGGTTGCAAAAATAAATTTATTGTCCCTAATGCAACTGACAGCCTTCAGACTGCAACTGTGTCCTCTGAAAGTTGCCAGTTTTGTGACAGTCTCTATGTTCCAAAGCACAGCGGTCTGATCTCCGGATGCTGTCAGAATCTGAGGTTCAGACTCCAGCCATGCGATGTCAAAGATTGCATTGCGATGAGCTAACCAATCTAAAGAAAATGAAAGTGACATCTATGACCAAGTTGTTCTCTATAATTGACAAATAAGTTAGAACAGACTGACAGTGAACAATTTTATAGGAAAGAATAGTCAGTCAGTAAAATGACAACCCATGCACTCTTTTTGGAATGCAACACCTTCGTTTGAACTTCGTCCCTGTCTAATAATTTGTTCCTCTTATGTTCAACAGTTTCAAAAAAGGTTACAGCAGTTCATTTTTGACTAAAGGTATTGCTGCAAAAGTACCAATTCTTGCAAAATGTTTTTAGAAAAAGCAGCAGTGTGTCACAAATGAGGATCAATAGAGTAAAGAATCGCGTCTGGTTTGAAGATAACATAAGGAATCAAGTGCAAGATCAATGGGATCTGTGTCAGGTGTAGAAGGAAAAAGGTTTTGAACACGTACTAGATATGTACAAACTATTTGAAAGACATGTTTCCTTTTTTTTTCGCAATTTAAAGCAAACAAATCGACAAAAACTATATTCAACAAACTTGAGAATCCGTTGATAATAGTAACATACGTTCTTGATTGCTGAATATGCCATGTTTCTCTGTGTTTAAAATGCGTAGACTGCCATCTTCATCAGCCAGAGCCAAGATGTGTTCAAACCCTGGAACTTTGCAAAAGGCACAGGACACTGGTGGTACTGCAGAGTTGTCAATGGCACTGTGAATCATATGACCATCATCTTGAATGCAGTCAAAGTTTTCAACTATTTCACTAAAAGCACCTGAACAGAAATAGAATGGAAAATGCTCCATTATGTCATAAAATACTTATAAGTATCTGCATTGTGAATTTGCAAGGAAAATAAACAATATCATTCAAGCAGAAGTCACATTTTTGTATATTTTGAGGCAATTTCAGGTAAAACACAATAAATAGCTCCCTTTCAAATTCTTGGTGTTGATACGGGGATTGAGCGTTGGTGGGCTGGTTCTGTTCAACCTGGGATTGAGATACATGTACCAGTGAAAGCTTGGTTGCAACTTTCACATTTTGTGGCCTCGAGAGTTAAATGGTTGCTATGGCCACCCTGGGATCGACAGATATTAGGTAAGTCACTGCTGCTATCACCTAAAATGGCAGGTTACTAAGGTGTTGATGAAAACATAGATAGTAAAGGGAAGACTACTGTAACAAGAGCAAACACCTATAGCCTACTGCCAATCCCAAGTTATTGGGGGATTAAAAGGACAAAAATGACAAAACACATGAATAAATTATGTAAAACAATACAGCAATGCAGTCCTCTCACTAAGAATTTATCTGGCGGAGAGGCCATACGACTTACACATTAATCGTCTTGGTAACAAGTAATTTTGTCTGTAAATCATACAATCACAATTATTATCTATAACAGGGGTTTCATTAAGAGCCGGCAGCCGGCGAAATTGACTGGTTACTCTCACGATTTCGCCGGCTACTTTTTTTGAAATTTGAACTCTTTCATAGCTAAAATATTTTTTACCTTCTGAAATGATATGGACAAGTTTCACAAGCTGTGTAATCAAACTTTTCAACAGCTTTTATGTGAAACAAAATTTAGAAGACGAGCGACTACTACGATCGCCTTGTACTACGATGCAGCACGGTGTTGCGTATACTGCCTCAATAAAAATCGGAATTGCATTTGACGATTCTATTGGCTACCAAAATTGCTGATTCCTATTTGGTGACCTTTATATACGCTAATGAAAACGTGCATACTACACCTGTCGGCCGTCGTTAGCTCAACTCAAAATGGTCGATGAACAAATGAAGACGGAAGGGATCGCAAGGTCAAGCTTCGCTGTACGATCCTCGGTTTTGAAGTGGACCAAGAAACAAGAGAAGGATAATTACGTGGATTTAAACTTTTCAAAGGCAATGACCTGATTTTTTTTCTCACGAAAAACTTTCCGATTAGGCCTACAGTTGAAATTTTAGTAAGCCAATGTGCGTTGCACTGCGGTAGGCGTAATTGTGAAGGAGTATAACCAGCTGGATATATGATATGTACTGCTCTTTGGTCTATCGACGCCAATAAGAACGTCGCCCAGAGTGGTTACAATACGATCAGACCTCTAAATTCACTTCAAAAGCGATCGTCAGGTTAAATCCAAATGTGCGCTTCAGAACGTACAAAATTTCATATCCTATATCAAGGTTCTTACTTTGCATACCCATATATATAGTCAAATAACCTTGAGCATCTTTGATTCTATTTGCAAAATATGGTAATGATTGTCGTTTTTTATCATTATTCGTTATATAAATTATCCTTTTTACCTCCTCAGTGGTATCAAAGTACTTCATCTACAGATTTCCATACCAAACATTAGGGTTCTTAATTTTAAGCATAACATTATGAGTGTTTCATCCAGGATGGCATCAAAAAGGGGGATTTCCCCCTTTACCAGAAAATTTCGGGGGCATTTCACCTGTTCGTGTGTTCTACTTGTACCTCTAAGGTGTGACTGGCACCATTTCATGAAAGGGGGGAGTGGTCCCCTTGACAAATTAATTGGAGGTGCCAACATTTCAATAGAGGGGGAATCCCCTATCCCCTGTCTAGATGTAGCACTGTATAATATCATCTACATATCATTAATAATAGTGAATTATTATAGTTTACCTCCTAACAGCATAAAGGCTCTAAAGACTTGTTTGCTTTGTTCAAATTATCGTCAACATTACCACATTTTATCATCATATTTAGGCCTTATCTCCCAGGAAAATGGCTTTTATGATATGAACACAAATTGCCCTGGAACACTGCTGACAATTCTCCTGAAAATACTAGAAATTCAAGTGACTGTAAGCTGTAAAAAGTAAATTTTAGCTCATTTCTCAGGGTTTCCGGCCTTCGGCGGACCCTCCCCCGACGACGACCGCTTTGTGGTCATGGCAGCTGCAAGCCGCCTACTTTTCCATTATAGCCCCCTACTTCAAAGCTTAATGAAACCCCTGCTATGAGCTAGAAAATATACAATCATGGACTCGGAAGAGTATCAAAAACAATCAAAACAGCCATTGTGCTTTAATAAAATAGACATGTCAGTTGTAAGATAGGACTTTCAAAGTGTCAATTTGAACTTTTAATACAGTATTTTGAATGAGCTGTGAATTTATTTCACACTTTCTATGCATAACCAGATGTACCGAACTGTTGTATATAAATGGTTGTCAATCATATATCAAAGAGAGAAAAGCAGAAAATCAAAAACTTTGATGGGTGGTTAGACTTGCCATCCATCCAAGTACATCACCTTAGAAGCCATAGAGAGGTATTTTTGTAAGTTGTTACCAAATCTGATGTGGGCAGTGTTTGCGAGGACCTTTTCTTTTAACAATGAAACCATAAAAGTACAGCTAATAATGACAAAAACTGCCTGTTGTTAACTATTCTAGTCATGAAAATAGCACATTTTTACAGAAAACCTGTGACACAAAGGAAAATAGTTTCATCAATGAGAACGAAAAATATCTTGTAATTTTTCTCTTTCTAATATACACTGTACCAAATATATTGTGAAATATTAGTGCATGTTGATGAATTCCCATAGAGAAAACAGAAAAGTATCAGAAATTTGTCATGCTTTTCATATGAACAGCAGATTTCATAATGATTAGTACATTTTGCAAAACAGACTCAATTTGCAAACATAGAGGTATCTCCTACATATATCTCTGATATGTTTAATTAAATGTGCGCCCATTAAACATCTGGTTATCTTTGCTATATCTGATACATTAAAGTCTCTGATATATGGCTGATTTAAATCTGGCAGATATATTAAAGTAGCGCTCCCAAAGGGCGTCCTGAAAAATATGTCTATAGATGTTTAACCCTTTGAGTGCCGAGGTCTATTTTTGTCCTCTTTAGAAAATAAACCCCGGTCAATTTTTCTCAGATTTTTGCCAAAATTTTGAGAAAAAACTGCAAGTGAAATGTGATCATTTGTTTGTAAATTATCAAAAAATTAAAGAAAAATCCATAAAAATTGGTTAAATTTTGCACTAAAATTTCGGCGGAAGAAAATTACCATGCTTACAGCGAGCGCGAATAGAAACTGGACACCTAATTAGCAAAGTACCCAGCTGTATTGCGAGGCATATTGCTATTTCCCTTTGTAATTCGCCAGTGACTTTGTTAACTTGTCAGCGATATCGTTTTATGTTTCAGTCAGCTGCAGACACTTTGAGATGTTGCAATAAAGCTTATCTGGGTTTGAGTAATTCAGTATAGGGGTGGCTGCTTGTTGCTTGGTGGGATTCAAAACGAGTGAAGATAATAATGATATTCAGGTGAATATCAGAAACTTCACTAAAAAATAAAGATATTTGTAAGCTACACTTGTGGTCTCATTTAGTGCTCTCTTGAATTTCAATAAAATCCCCTTTTGTTTGTGTCTACTTCTTGTATCGTGAATGAGTCAACTGTGGTTTCTTCCAAATAGAGTGGCTGGCGCAACATTCGCGAGGTGAATGGCGGCAAAATTTTTATGTCCAGGTTCTCACATCTGGCCACATTCGTGGTATCCACGCAAACAACAATAAAGGAGTTTATGCTTGAGTCCAGGAGAAGTGATCATTTCAGCACAATTTTGTAACTTTTGAATTGCATAGAGAGTGCAACCGGCGATTGTGGAGGTAAAAAGAGATGCTGCGATGCGATGCGCACCATGAAAGTTTTGTAGAGGTTTAACACAATATCCAGAATATAACTGAATGCGTGCCTTCAGTAACACAGTCTCTCTTATTGAGGATCCGTATCATGAATAAGTATAGCGTACGCGCACCTAAATTTTGCATTTTCTTACAGGTTTTAATGTCAAACCACAGTAAAAAGGGTCCATACATTTATATCGGTTATAGAGACAATTTACCCAGCTATACCCAGTGACTTTCCGCTTTCACACACGACCAAACGGCCGTCGG